>JAZKJV010002248.1:0-208004 GCA_037367405.1 Ottelia alismoides | reverse complement strand
TGTATTTTGATTCGCTGTTTGTGGGCATGCTTTGAGTTAAAGTATGTATTGCTAATGAAATGGATTGTACCTCAATTATTACTTACATTGAATGGAGAGATTTTTCCCGGAAGGGGCATGGCCCCCTCCGTAATGGCCGCTCAAGACATGGCAGCATCAAAATTCCCGGTCAGAGCATTGATCGGCAAACGGTTTGCTGATCGGTGAACCGTTCGCTGATCAATGCACTAGACAATAAGATTCAACGCCTCCTCCCGAGGCGTGTGCCTGCTCGAGGAGTTGCTCCCTCCCGAGGCAGTCGCGTGCCCGGGATTTCCGGATGGGCGTGCCCGGGATTCCCGGAAGCGTGCCCTACCCACCCAGGGCACGCCGACTAGGACCCACCCAGGGCACGCTTCTAGGAATCCCGTGCACCTCCATCCGAGAATCCCGGACACGCGACCATCTCGGGAGGGAGCGGCTCCTCGGGCAGGCGCCTGCCTCGAGGGGAGGCGTTGAATCTTGTCGTCTAGTGCATTGATCGGTGAACTGTTTGCCGATTAATGCCTTGACCGGGAAATATGTTGTTGTCGTGCCCTGAGCGGGCATTACGGAGGGGGCCATGCCTTCATCTAGGGATGGTGCGAAGGACAAGGATGGGGCTGCAGTGGGTTCTCAAGACTATGGGAGAGGGCGATGGAAGAAATGGGAGAAGCAGTAGAGGATAGGGGGCTGTGGAAGTTGATGGAAATGACATGATGATGGTGAGGTGGTGGTGATGATGATGGGGTAAGCGCAAGAGAAGGTTGGATCGAAGCGAAGAAAGCAGTGTTGACCCATGGTCAATGGGTGTAGCTTACGTGGTGCTCTAATCGGCCAATCATAAAAGAGGGTTGATCAAGACAGAGTTGGTCAAACTTGGGTCAAATGGGTTAGGTCTTTCCCAATGGTGCGGCACCAAGTGGTATTTGGATCAATAGAGAATTGATTGGGACTCGTGTCCCAAACCAAAATTCGAGAGATAAAAATCCAAATAGAATCTAAATGAATTTTTAAGTGACTTTATATTAGAAAAATCTACGATTTCATGCAAGAAGTTTCTCAAAAATAGGTCATTTTAGCATGGTTGTATTTTTTGGGAACGCAGTATATAGATATAAAATGCATATAATTTGCTTTTCTATTTTTTTCTTTTTATCTTAATAAAAAACCACATGGATATTAGGGAGTTGAGAGCTTGCAACTAGGGTGTAGGTAACTCCCCGCACCTGACATTTTTCCATTATTTTTGGGTTTTTGTTGAAGGAAATCTTAGGAGGATTTACTTAATATATTGCGGGGAATATGTGTTTCTTGTTTCATGAAAAACAAACATTCCTAACACTTTCATCTAGAAGAAGGTAGTTTCAACAAATCTGAAACTGTTAAAATTTGATGATCTTGATGGAGATGATAGAAGTCTCAAATTAAGACAAATTTAGAATGACACCATAGTGATATATGGATATCTAATTCCCCAAGGTTTCATTTCAAAAAAATCAAAAAATCAAGAAAAAAGAGCTAGGTGTAGGGACTTACTTGTAACCCGGATTTAGGCTCCCTTTTTCCTTGATATTATATTGATTAATATATAATTTTAATTTTTTGAAAAAAAAATAAGTAATTTAATATTTAAATAATATATATTATATTTATAAAAATAAAATAAATAAAATATAGATATTTATTTTTATACATAAAATAGTGAGGTTCTGATCAAGTGACATCTACATAGATGCCATCTCTTTTTTTGTAATTTTCAGGACTTTTCTATTTTTTTAGATTTTGTTTCTTCTATGATTAGATAATAAATACTAGATTTTCTTTTCTATATAAACAATAATATTAACATACATTTGATAACAACCACCTGATTAATGACGAATAGACCTGTCTAATGGGCTGGCGACCCACCCAGCCCGCTCATGGGCCGGGCTCGAGCTATAAGATTTGGGCATGAAATGGTCCAGATCGGCCTGCAAAAATAAAAAAATATCAATATATGTTGAATAATACATGTATTAATTAGATACTCTTCAAGTTTTTCATATGTGGTACTAGTTTTAAATAAAATTTAATAGTTTACATGTCAAGTAACATGTAAACTACTTATATTAGTATATAAAATAAAAATGATATTAATAAAATCAATTATATATATTAAATACCATTAAAAAATTCAATGGAAAAGGAGTGAAATGGATCATGGGCCGACCCATGGCAGGCTTTGGACAGAGGTTTTTGAACCTCGGCATCTTGACCCAGCTTATGGGCTTGCTCGGCCCGCATTTTGGCTAGGTCTAATGATGGATTCATGGGATCGTTGGCCTTCTGTAGATGAAAGGACCATGTCCAATTAGAAAGATATCCTATATATAAAAATAACGTGAAATGAGACTGGGACGCACCTATGGAGAGCCATTAATATGATCATTTAGATTTATTCTCCTGGTTGAGATTAAATATACGTTAATATTAATTTTTAATTGATGATAAACTTTTCACATTCTAAAAACAGAATGTGACAACCTACTTTTTAATTAATGATAATTTTCATTTAATCTCTCTCTAGATGGGCTTCAAATCATAGTAGATGGAGGGGGGTGTGCGACGGGGGGACAGCGATGCTAATGTCTCTCTCACGTTGGTGGCTCTCTCTCTCTCTCCCGCAGCAATGGCAACGATGGCGTGCACATCCTTGAGATTGGAGATGGCGAGTGGCGGAGTGTGGCTCCCGCCGCCCCACTCCCTCGACAGTGGCATGCAACGATGAAGAGCATGATTCCCCCCTTTCCTCTCCCGATGACGATGCATTTAAGTTTGCTGAGATCCCTTGTTTTGTGTCTTGGTTGCTCTTCCTTTTTACGATTAAAATTTCTTTTGCTTTTGAATTTCATGGCAATGCATGGTATGGGGGTTGCGAGGAAGGTGACAACGATGGAGGCGTGGGTGGTGACAGTGAGAAGGACATTTGAGGGTGGTGTGGTATGGAGGAGGGCAGATACCCTACAACTTTTTACAAATCTTAAATTGTCTTTTACAAATCTCATCTTTTTTTTTACAAATCTTCATTACTACCTCTACTTACGGTCAATTATAGGTCGAACTCATAGAATAAATGAAAATAGCTTGTATGAGATATGCAAATAGGAGGAAAGACGACGATTTTACTTTCCACAGTACGTGCTAGGATCAGACAGACTTTCTCATCTAGCCGGCAGTGATTGAGAATCTCCCGATCTGGCCCGTCTCTGTCCCGCCGCTGGAAAAGCAGACAAATTCCTGGGTCAGATTTAGTGGATATTTGTTCGACGAATCACGGCCTCTGTCTGGTGCACGTACTCTGCTAGGTATCGCTGGTCTGTTCGGGGAGGAAATTCTGTCCGCTTTTTTGTTAGCGTCTGATTTTGTTACATTTTATCAATCTCTAATTAGCCTTTTTTATTTTGTAGATCACCATGTAAGTTTTACAAAGGAGCAGAAAAATTACAAAGATTCATGCAATTTTACAAAAGAAATATATTCATTTACAAAAAAGATTATGCATTGGGTGTGCACGCAAATACTTAAAAAAAGAGTGACTTTTTTTAAGAATTCAAAGCAAATTTAAAAAAAAATAAACTAATTTTGTTGAAAACTATTGATTGAGAATGTAAAAAAAATATTTAACAAAATTACAAAGAAGAAACTTATTTTCATAAAAAATCATCTAAGTTAACAAAGATGTGGTTGAACCCAATTCGTTCGAAACAAATTAACTTATTTTTAAAATGAATTAATATACATATTTATGAAAAATACCAAATCCTCCATTTGGATGATGTTTTAACACCCGCTGGATTGAGATTCCGTGGATATCATTGATGGCTCACCACTAAAGTGGTGAGGCTCAATCTCATTTGAAATGAACCATCTACATATATGGGGAAAATAGAACCTGCGTCATGATGTCGGTAACTTACATACGTCCTCTTCTTTTTTCTTTTCTTTTTTTCTTTTTTGAAATGAAACCTAGGAGATTTATATCACCTTATCACCATATTATCATTCAAATTTCAATTAAATTCGGGACTTTTATATCCTTCACTAAGACAGTCAAATTATAATGGGCTCAAAATTGTTGAAATCAACCCCTCCAGATGGACATGTTAGGAATGTTTGTCTTCCACGAAATTTGAATCGTATGTTCTACTTAATATTCTAAGTAAATCTCAATGTATTCATTTCAAGAAAATCAAAAAATAGAGGGGAAAAGGAGTGGATGTAGGTAAGCTATATTTAGATGGATTTAATATGGCTCGGCTTGGCTAATCCCACCTTTATTTTTTTATTTTCTGAAAAAACTTGGGAGGATTTAGTCCACTATATGACATCATATTCTCATTCGAATTTCATCTGAAACATACATTCATAACTTATATACTTTGGTGGTAGCCCCATTGAACCTTATATACCTTGGGGGTAGCCAACTGATTGCCCCCGTGCCATTATTTGACGATGTTTTTTTCTTTTTTTGAAAAATACTGTCATTATTTTTATCAGGATATCTCACTAACATGTCATTATAATTTCGTTAGCAACATATACTTCTACGCCATCCATCTAAAACATGCAATTTTAACGGTCTTAGAATTGATGTAATCGACCTATTTTAGATGAAGGATATAAGAGTCTCTGTTTTGACGAAATTTGAATGACGTAGTAAAGAGATATAGTGATGAAAATACATGACAGCATTTTTCAAAAAAATAAAAAATATCATTGAAATATAACGCGAAAGCAACCGGTCCCATTAAACCCATATATATATGCACGCATCCATCTGTGTGACTAGGTACTCCGATGTAAAACTAATGTTAGGTTGGACCTATTTCTGTAAAACTCCGCTATACAGTAGTGGGTCCAAAACATCCTAACCAGAAAAAAAAAGCAGATAAAAGGAAAACGGGTTCTGCTTCGACCTATCGTCGCACGTGCTCACGGCCCTTCCCAAACTTCTAAAAAAAACAACCACCACAACAGACAAAGAAAGCGAAAAGACCTGCAAGTTACAACCATACAACCATCGCCCAAGACCTTTCAACTTTCCAACAGAACCCCCCCAAACGGAAACCGGCGAACGCCAGAAAGCACCTCCCCCTGTACACCCCCTCGACTAAACCCCCTTCCTTCACCTCGCCCTCCCCGACCGACCAGTTCCACCCCTCCATCGCGAATCCACCGAACCAGATCGAGCCGTAGCTGGGGATCGTCCCCCTGACGTCGATGGTGGCCATGACAGTGGACGCAGCGTCGGAGAAGGAGGGACAGAAGCTCTCATCGTTGCCGTTGATGGTGACGAAGGCCGGAGGGGACCAGCACCGGCGATCCGCCTCGTCGAAGAGCTAGTCCTGGAGGTAGAAGTTTGTATCTTCCTCGTCATCTTCCTCGAGGCATTGCATGGCGTCCGCCATCGCCTCCTCGTCGGCTGGCGGGATTAGGGTCATTCGAGTCCTATAAGAACTGATCCGAGAAATACTACAAGAATATCATGTATTGGTCCAGTTAAACCCATTATATATAATGTAAGAGATAAATAAGTTGAAATATTTCATGATTTTATTGAATAGTCTCGGAAAAAGGAATTACCCCATTTTTTTCTTGTATATGATATGTTACTAATTGAATTGAATCTTAATGTAGTGTGATTATAGAGGAATGAACTAAATAATTCTCTCAATTTGAAATTCCAATCTTCTTCACTAAATTAATCAGCAATTCTCAACCATCAATAGCTATGAGTTCTAGTTATTGATTAAATTAATCAATATTAAAATAAAAAGGCCCCGATTACTTATCTGATTGCTTATATTATATAAAATTTAATAATTAATAACAGCAAAAAGGGATTTGGTGCCACGTCGGGTTAGTAGGTCCAGATGTGTGGGGGTCCATAGGTAAGTTTCTGCAAATGGGCGGGAGGAGGTAAATTGCAAAAAGATGCCTCATTTATATTTAACCACAACCATCGATGGCTTTAAATTAGGAGTTTTTATCATTTGTGTCCCTCCAAGATATCGCAATATCAGTTATGCCCCTATCATTTGATAATATCAATTGTGCCCTTCACTTCTTGTTGTTCTATCAGGTGTGCCTCTTGGGTTAGTTGTCGTCCATCCACAGTGTAAACGGACGTTAACTTTGAGGACATAAGGGGAATTAATTTTTAAAAAAAAGGTTCAATGGTCCTCTTCCTCATCCTCTTCTTCTTCCTCCTCTTCCCCCATCATCTTCCTCCTCCTCCATCCTCCTCCTCCTCCCTCTCCGCACGGACTCCTCCCCCACCCCTGGCCTGTCCTCTTCCTCACCCCAGCCCGCCCCCTCCTCCGCCCCGACCTCCCCCCGCTCCCTGCCCCGATCTCCACACCCCCCCCCCCCCGCCCCCTGCCCCGACCTCCCCCCACCCCCTGCCGACCCTCTGCCCCGACCTCCCCCCACCCCCTTGCCGCCCCTCCGCCCCAGCCTCCCTGCCGCCCGGCCTTCCCCCACCCCATGCTGCCCCTCCGCCTCAGCCTCCATGCCGCCCCGACCTCCCCCCACCCCATGCCGCCCCTCCGCCCTGACCTCCCCCCCACCCCATGCCGCCCCGACCTCCCCCACCCCTGCCGCCCCTCCGCCCCAGCCTACCCCTCCCCCGGCTCGCGCCGTCCCCGCGCCTCCTCCTCCCCAGCGCCTCCTCCTGCCCCCGCCACTCCCTGCGCTCAGGTCGCCCCCTGCCAGTCGTCATCAAGAACCTGGAAAGGAAGGGCTGAAACATGAGAGCTTTCATTATTTTTTAAGTTAAGATAAATTTTTTACTAATTGATTCATAAAAATTCATTAAAATTTTCAATAAAATTCACCATTTGATTCGTAATGAGTGATATATCCGTGAAAATACAAAAATTTTAGAGATTTGATGGATGCATGAAGGTGTCACTAAGAGAGAGAAATTATGAAGAGAAAGGAAGAAGAACAAATGGAGGAGGAAGAAGATGAAGAAAAGTCTGGACAATAATACCCCTCTTAACTGCACCAAGGTTTGAAAAAAGCATGGTTAAGTCAACTCATTGACGGTCAATCTGACGGAAGGCCACAAGTGATAACGGAGAAAGAAGTGAGGGGCACAATTAATATTATCAAAAAGATAGGGGCATAACTGAAATTACGATATCTCAGAGGCGCACAAGTGATAAATAGACTAATGTGTATAATATAATGTACTATTATAATACAAAATTTGATACATATGCACGTGCACCCACAAACACTCAGTGTACAATAAAATAAAGCTGAACATATACAACACCAAAAAAATGTACTTTATACCTATAAATACCTGCAAAAATTACTAGTAGGCGTTTGAATTTATGAAAGAGTACCTCATAAGAATTACAGATATCGATGCAATCTACAAACTTTATGTGGGAGATTTTTTTTAAGATTCAATCATATGCAATTTTACTTTAATTTTCATTTAATTCTCTTTGTGAATTTTCTCTTGATGCCGCGGGTCCTGGTCTGCTTTTTGGTCAAACTACCACGTGATATTTCCCTATTCGTCGCGCCCTTTGACCAACCCAACTACTGACCCCATTGTCATATTGGTCAACATCTTCACACAGTGCCTTAGCATTGGATGCTATTATCCATCTCACTCTTCTGCCTTTCACTGAGGTCAGACCAGGTCCAAACGTTAGATGGTGTGCACTAATTGGATGCACCACACATTACTCAGTCGCTTTCCTCCCTAGGTTGTTGACTTGCGGTCAACAGTTCCCCCGATGTTGGACCAATTCGACCGAGATCCATCTCCTTTTGTTTACATCGTCTCTCTTGCTCGTGTTGCTCGTACCAATCATCTCGCCAACTCTCGCGATATTTGTTGCACCACCATGTCCCTACTCTAAACACTTCTGGAAGCCCCCCCCCCCCCCCCTTAATCCATCTCAATATTAAATCCATAGTTCCCGCACCAATCTCTATCATCCAACATTAGTCAACTCAATTTCAGAGCTCCGAGACAATGAACTAAGGGGTGACAATAATCTCATCTATCATCAAGCAACGATCGATGTTTGGGGAAGCATTGTGCATGATCCATAGAGCTTTACCTCCACGTTGTAGCTCTTGTAGTTGTCCAACCTCTACTCTCCTCATCGGAGTATAGAGGTGATCAAGTTCGATCTCTTTTTTATGATTGTAGTGATTAGCAGCCAGCTGTTGACGATGAAATTGATCTTGCTGATATGCTGGTTGCTGATAGCTTTGTCTTCAGGTGTTAGCATTCGGTGGAGATTGATAGTTCTGAGACTCATCACTAGACGCAAAAGTAATCATCCTACCACATGTAGGAGAAAAATACATAACAAACTCAAAGGACGTGACGTCGGCACTAACATAGTACTTCTGTTTGAAAATGATCAAAGCACCGGTACCCTTTCTGGACTCGAGAAAGTTCGTTGTACTACTTGGTACTTACGATCTGAAGCCCAAACTCTTTTGAGGCAAAGCACCTAGTTATTACATTGTAGGCATCTACCGGATCTTCTCCTAACCTGATGTCAACCCTGTCAAGTGATTGGCATGCCTTGAGTTGATTGCTTGCTCGTACTCGGTTTCTTTTGGGGGTGTTCGGTACAGGAATAAGTAGGAATAAAATTGAAGAATAAGTAGGAATACGGTACTAGTCTTGTTCAGTTGGAATGATATGAATAAGATGGAATATGATGGAATAAAGGTAGATAAGGTGAAAAAAAAGGATAAAATTAGATCTTGAATAAGGTGGAATAAGAATAGAGAGAAATCTTAGAACTATTCCCCAAACGAGCACCAGTTGATTTTTTTCACTTATCTTGATTCAGAATGTATGTTTTTATCTTAAACCGATTGCTTGGTAGAGCTGGCCAGATGCTTGGTACTTGTGCTCGTTTGTGGCCTCTTCCGAAGGGAGGCACGTGATTTGGAGGTTACCACGCTTATCATCTCCTTCTCCAATATCTCTTCTTCATATCTTTCTCCTCCTTTCATTGTTCTCTACCGTTCCATACAACAAACTGCAGGGCTTTAATGCATCAAATTAAAACGAAAAAGCTACGCGACTCGTTGACAAGTGCTCGCTGCAATTATTGCCTTGTTACCTCCTAAAAGGGCCAACAGCTTTGCCTGTTGGGTTCACGGGTGAGATCCTCTGAAAAACGCCATTCTGAAACGTCGACCTTGGTTTACTTGCCTGCATAAAGCACCTGCAAAATGCCAAACAACAACTGGCAGATGAAAGCCATAATAACTATATCGACTCCAATCCATCGTTTACACCGCCGATCCACCTGTCGACCCCGGAGGCAGCAAAGCACGTCGACGTGGCCGAAGAGGGAGCCACGTCGACGGGCATGGACAAAGAAGAGAGTACATTGGCGTTCGTTTTTCCTTGTCTCCATCTCGATAACATGCCAACATGGCAACATGCCATGCCAAGTTGATGCAGCAGAGGAGAAAGAGAAAGAAAGTAAAAGATGGCCTGGCCTGTCTCGCTCTGGGGAGTGGGTCTTCACAGGAAGGACGTGCCCCGAATCCAGAGCTTTTTCTCATTGGGGGTACCTTGGGAACAATAATCCCCATAATGGATACGGGTGCAAAATAATGCTCACTATAGGCACGTATCGGCAAACCATTTGCCGCACACGGCAAATGGTTTGCCGTTGAGGTTGGTTGCACAGGGCCGCGCCGTAGTTGGTGTACATGCAGCTCTGGGAGAACTCGGGCTGCCACTGCGGGTGGAGCTCTGGGAAGACGCCGGTCCTGTTCATGTAAAGGGAGCCGTCGACGTTGAAACTCCGATCGCATATGATAAGGTGCCGGTCGCACTCGGGGCCTTCGGGGAGGTCGAGGACATCGTCGATGTCGGGCTTGTGGATGACGTAGGCCCCCAGGAGGCCGGCGAGGAGGTTGACACGCGTGAGGCCGAGTGCATGGTCGTGGTACCAGAGGTTCCGCTTCCGCATCACCAAGATGCATGGTGGCCTTTCATCGTCGTCACCAAGAGGAAGTACCGCTTCCGCATCCTCAACGCAAGCTACGCTCGATACCTCCGCCTCCGGCTATCCAACGGCATCCCGTTCTACGTCATCGGGTCCGACGGCTCCTACCTCTCCGCTCCGGTGGTGGCTCACCACATCCTGCTCGGGCCCGCTGAGCTCGCCGACGTAGTGGTGGACTTCTCTCAGAGCAATACCACCGCCGCCGAGCTGCTGAACGACGCCCCTTACCCTTACCCCGCGGGGGCGCCTGCGGGTTTGCGCCACGGGAAGATCATGAAGTTTGCCATAAAGCCGACGGGGGTTTACGAGCCACCGGACACGTCGAGGGTGCCTCCGAAGGAAGTCGAGTACGCAAAGGTGACCTACGACTACACGGTCACGAGGTACCTCGGGCTGTACGAGTACACGACGCCTGACAGCAAGGTGACGCACCTCTACATCAACGGGAAGAGGTTCATGGATCCGGTGACGGAGACGCCGAGGACAGGGAACACGGAGCTGTGGAACGTGATCAACCTCACCGGGGAGAACCACCCGCTGCATTTGCACCTGGGGATGTTCCAGGCGATCAAGGTGCAGGAGCTCATCGACCTCCCAACCTTCCAGAGTTGCATGTACACCAACTACGACGCGGCCCTGTGCAACCAACCTCAACGGCAAACCATTTGCCGTGTACGGCAAATGGTTTGCCGATACGTTTTTGCACCCGTATCCATTATGGGGATTATTGTTCCCAAGGTACCCCCAATGAGAAAAAGCTCCCGAATCCATTTAATGCTCAGAAAAGGCCTCCTGTTTTAAGATATAATATATATAGTAGCTACTACATGTCCTATGCACAGCTACCATCTTAAATTCCCTCTGCTACCACTGCTACTTGCTTTCCAATGCGACTGCTTAGGTAGATGGCACGTGCCACTCTATTTCTTAGTTTCCTTCTACGCCAAGGTCAGTCGCTTTCTGAGGATTTGTCTAATATTTCGAATAAAATCGGATAAAACCTCTTCTAATGACAGATTAATATGACCTTTATTATTATTATGTTTAATTTAAAGCCATCGCAGGTTTGTGGTTACAATATAAATGAGGCATCTTTTTGTAATTTACCTCCATCCGCCCATTTGCAGAAACTTACCAGTGGGCCCCCACACGTCTGGACCTACTAATCCGACGTGGCACCAACTCCCTTTTTGCTATAAAACCCCACACCCCTCAACAACCCCAAGGCCCCCGACGGCACCAACCCATGGACTCGAACGACCCTAACCCCGCAGCCGACGAGATCGATGTCGAGATGGACTTCGAGCTCGACGAGGAGGCGATGGCGGACGCCATGCAATGCCTCGAGGAAGATGACGGAGAAGATATGAACCTCTACCTCCAGGACGAGCTCTTCGACGAGGCGGATCGCCGGTGCTGGTCTCCTCCGGCCTTCGTCACCATCAACGGCAACGAGGAGAGCTGCGGCCCCTCCTTCTCCGACGCCACATCCACTGTCATGGCCGCCATCGACGTCGGGGGGACGATCCCCAGCTACGGCTCGCTCTGGTTCGGTGGATTCGCGATGGACGGGTGGAACTGGTCGGTCGGGGAGGGCGAGGTGGCGGAGGGGGTTTAGTCGAGGGGGTGTACAGTACAGGGGGAGGTGCTTTTTGGCGTTCGCTGGTTTCCGTTTGGGGGGTTGTGGAAAGTTGAAAGGTATTGGGTGATGGTTGCAGGTCTTCTCGCTTTCTTTATCTGATGTGGAGTTTGTTTTTTTTTGGGCGTTTGCTTCTTTTTGGAATGGGCCGTGGGCTGTGCTCCATAGCCTCAAAGAGTGGGCCGATTTAACGGGGGATCACGTGCAATCATAGGTCGAAGCAGAACCCATTTTTCTTTTATCTGCTTTTTTTTCTGGTTAGGATGTTTTGGGCCCATTACTATATAGCGGAATTTTATAGAAATAGGTGTAGGATAACATTACTTTTACATCGGAGTACGTATCATATGCAAACAGATGGACGTGTGGATTTTATATTTCTTTGACACTTTCAATACACAACTATATAAGGTAAATTTTTCCCGTGGATTTCATCAATATATCATCATATTATGTTATTAAAATTTCGTGTGAAACAGAGACTCCTACGACCTCTATTCAGACGGAGTCGATTTTAACAATCCTGTTACCGTTAAAAATTGAATGTCTAGATAGATGTCATAGGAGTCTCTGTTTCGCCCGAAATTTTAATGAATAATAAAGGGATATAGTGATGAAATTTCACGGAAGAAATTTTCAAAAAAATTAAAAAAAATAGAAAAAATAAGGTGAGGGGAGCCAAGTTAGCTCCCCATTGGGACAGCCCTATTTAGCCCATATATATATATATATATATATATATATATATATATATATATATATATATATATATATATATATATAGGGCAGGGAGCCTGCACCCAGTGGTGTAGGAAACTCCCTGCACCCACCCCATTTTCGCATTATTTTTTTACTTTTCTTAATTAAAAGTTGAGGGGATTTACTTAATATGTTGAGGGGAATAAGTGTTTCAAATTTCATGTAAAATAAGCATTCTTAACATGTTCATCTAAAATGGGTCGATTTCAGCAATTCTGAGACCATTAAAATTTGGTAGTCTTGATGGAGATGATAGAAGTGTCGAATTAAGTTGAATTTGAAATGACAACATGATGATACATGGTGATCTAAATTCCCCAAGGTTTCATTTTAAAAAAAATGAAAAAAACAATGAAAAATTAGGCCAGATGTAGGGAATTTCCTGCACCCGCCGGTGTAGGGTCCTTTTTCCCATATATATATATATATATATATATATATATATATATATATATATATGGGGAGCCTACACCCATGTGTAGGTAACTTTCCTACACCTACCTCTTTTTTGTTCATTTTTTCCTCATTTTTTTGAAATAGATCTTTAGGAGATTTACTTAGAATATTAAATGAAATGTATGTTTCAAACTTCATGTAAGCAGACATTCCTAACAGCTCCATCGGAATGGGTCGATTTCAACAAATCTGATACCGTTAAAATTTGACTGTCATGATGGATATGTTAGAAGTCTCGAAATAAGTTGAAATTTGAATGACGTCATGGTGATATATTGTGATCTAAATTCCCCAAGGATTCAATTCAAAAAAATAAAAAAAATATAGGGAAAAAGATGTGGGTGTAGGAAAGTTATTTACACATGGGTGTAGGCTCCCTTTTCTCATATGTGTGTATGTGTGTGTGGGGGGGGGGGACATTTCAAATAGGGTATGGTCCTTCCATCTTTAAGGAATGTCAAATAATTTGACCATTAGATCTATTTTCAACGGATGTGATCAAAACAACTTCATTATACAAACCTGATTTGCAATAACCATCCGTTCTTAATTTTTAGGGAGGTCAAATATGGAAATTTTGAGGAAAGAGAGAGGCGCAATCATGTTAAAATGTTATATCCTCGAGGGGTTTCTATATACAAAAAAGGTACATATTATACAAACTCAATAAACTAAAATACAAAATAAAGGTAATTTTCAGTTAATTAGTATTGTATTATACAAATATTAACACATCTCTCTGCCCATGCTTTTAGGAAGGTTGTTATAGAAATTTCAACCGAGCGTACTATATAAATATAAATTTTCGCATATCTCTCCGTTAAAGATTTGCAATAACGATATATTCCTAATTTTTAAAGATGTCAAATGTGAAAATTTTGAGGAAAGAGGAAGACGCAATTATGTTAAGATTGTATCCTCAAGGATTTTGTTGTACAAAAGAAGGTACATATTATACAAACTCAAAAATTAGAATACAAATCACTCTACCCCCTATTTTTAGAGAGGGTTGTTATCGAAATTTTGATGATTTTGGCATGCAAAAAAGAAACACGGAATACAAACCCTTGACGTCTGAATACAAAAGAGCATTAGATTTCAATTGAATCCAAAATTTTATAAAAATAATTATTTAATGCTACCACCATGCTTAATTATTTAATGATGCCACTGTGTTGTAAAATGGTAATGATGATAAAGCTCAATTAGGGAAATAATAAATTACTTGAAAAACGGGAATCTTTTACTATTTTCGGAGTGATAATGTTTGGAGTATAAGCGGTTTTCAGAATAGATGGTGGGTTTCATGATAGTCGTAGATGGAAAGGATAAGATCATCCAATAACCCATACAATTGACCTTCCTTCAGTATGGAAGGACTAAGTCCTATTTGAAATATATCATATATATGGGATTTTTACACCCATAATCTTGAGTAATTTCGTAATTACCCCAGAAACCCTCCATTATCACGAATTACACCCATGACCTCGAGTCGTTCTTAACTCTTACATAGCATAACTCTGAGTAGTTTCTTAATTACGCACATAACCCTGAGGAGTACCTTACATCTGTTTCCTCGTTAAGTATGACAGAATCCGTTATATAATACACCTTTGAGTTCACATTATTTACAAGGGGTACCACTCCTTTCCTTCACTCTTTCTTCGACCTCCACCACCTGCCACTTCATCTTCCTCAATCTCAATGTGTCTTTGTTGTTATTGATCGTGCAAGATGTGGTTGCTCGTGCGAGGGGAGAGGAAGGGGAGGAGTAGCATCTCCTACTGCTCGTGTGACGAAAGGGGAAGGGTTGCCGGTGTTGCAGCTCGCGCAAGGGAGGGGAATGCGGAGGGAGGGAGAAGGGGAGGAGCAGAAACTGTTGCTACTCGCACGACAGAAGGGGAAGGGTGTTGGTGCGGCTTCTTGCGTGAGGGGAGAGGAAGGGGAGGAGCAGCAACACATGTTGCTCGCGCGATGGGAGGGAAAGGGCCGGTGTGGCTGCTCAAGTGAGGGGAGAGGAAGGGGAGGAGAAGCAGCTCCTGCTGCTCGCACGATGAGAGGGGAAGTGCTGGTGCGGCTACTTGCGCGAGGGGAGAGGAATGGGAGGAGGAGCATTTCCCATTGCTTGTGCGACAGGATGGGAAGGATCGATGCTGTTGTAGCTCGCGCGAGTGGAGGGAAGGCGGAGGGAGGGGAAGGGGTGCCGGTGCGGCTACTCGCGCAACGATGGTTGGCCTGGAGGAGGGGGAGGTGGAGGAGGGGGGACGGCGGCTGGCCTGGAGGAGGGTGGCGACGACAGCTGGACTCGAGGAGGGGGGAGGTGTGGAAGAAGAAGTGTTTTTTTTCTTTTTCTTTTTGTTGTTGGTTTAATTTTAACCGTTAGATCGAGGATAGGTTAGATCAACTCAAAGGATTGATTGAATTAATGAATTAAAATAACGGAGGGTTATGAGTGTAGGACAGCGTATTTATTTAGGGTTTCTCATGTAATTCGTGATTATGGAGGGTTCCTATGGTAATTACGAAACTACTCAAGATTATGGTGTAAAAATCCATATACACACACACATACATACATACATGGCGGTGAGCAGGATGGAATTGTAGGAACACGGTAATTAAATAGTTGTAGCAATCAATAACATGCATTCATGTCAATAGATACGTCAGAATCTATCTTCTTCGTTTCAAATCGACCTATCATATAGGGTTTAATGGGTCTACCTCAAGGGAACTTTGACACCTCCATCCTTAGTTTTTCAATTCTTAAGGTATTTTCTGGAAAACTTGAAGGGGGGGGGGATTTAGTTCACTACATAACATCATATTCTCATTTAAATTTCGTGTGAAACAAACATTCTAACATGTCCATCTAAAATATGTCATTTTTAGTAACTTTGAGACCGTTAAATTTGACAAGCTTGATGGACGATGTAGGAATCTCGAATTAAGTTGAAATTGAATGACAACGTGGTGTCATATAGTGATCTAAGTTCCACGTTAGCTCCCCCTCAGGGTAGTCCCATTATAACCTATCATATATATGGTTTAATCAGGCTACCTCCACTCTTTTTTTTCTATTTCATATGGCATTTCTGAAAGTCGTCGAGAATTTAGATCATTCTATGACAACATATTGTCATTTAAATTTCGACTCAATTTGAGATGCATATTCCATCCATCAAGCCTGACAAATTTTAACATCTCAAAATTGCTGAAATAGACCCATTCTAGATAGATTGGTTATGGATATATGTTTCAGATGAAATTCGAATGAGAATATAGTGCAGGTAACTTACTTGCATCCAACCCTTTTACCCTCTATTTTTTTATTTTCTTCAAATGAATACATGAGAGATTTACTTAGAATATTAAGTAGAATATGTAATTCAAATTTCATGGAAGATAAATATTCCTAACATGTCCACGTAGAGGAGTCGATTTCAACAATTTTTAGCCCATTAAAATTTGATTATCTTAATGGAGGAGATAAAAGTCTTGAATTTAATTGAAATTTGAATGATAACATGGTGCTATGTTGATATAAATCCCCTAAGTTTCATTTCAAAAAATCAAAAAATTATAGGGAAAAGGAGTGGATGTAGTTAAGTTACCAACATCATGATGTAGGCTCTTTTTTTCTCATATATAAAGAGGGTGTACTTCAAATGAGATAGGGCATCACCACTTCTATAGTGAGCCATCAATGAAATCCATGAAATCTCGATCCAATAGGTGTTTCTAAAGCGTCATCCAAAGGTATATTTCTATCATCTCAATTTTTAAAAATTTGAATGTCTAAAAAATTAATGACTTTGAATTATTATTTTAAGTTTTTCTGGATTTGATATTTTTCGTTAATATGTACATTAATTCATTTTAAAAATAAGTTAATTTGTTCCGAACGAATTGGATTCAACTACATCTTTGTAAACTGAGATGATTTTGTAAAAATAAGTTTCTTCTTTGTAATGTTGTTAAAAAAAATTTTTACATTCCCAATCAACAGTTCTCAATAAAATTAGTTTATTCTTTTGTAAGTTTTGTTTCAATTTTTAAAAAAAAATCACTCTTTTTATAAATATTTGTGTGTACACATGATGCGTAATTTTTCACGCTTTTTGTAAATGAATATGTTTCTTTTGTAAATTGCATGAATCTTTGTAATTTTACATGCTCCTGTGTAAAACTTGCATGTTGATCTACAAAATAAAATGTCTAGTTAGAGATTGATAAAATGTAAAAAAAATTTAGATTGTAAAAAGTATTGGAGATTTGTAGAAAGAGATATGAGATTTGTACAAGACAATTTAAGATTTGTAAACAGTTGTAGGACATCTGCCCTCCTCCATGCCAAGCCACTCTCAATTGTCCTTCTCACTGTCACTACCCACGCCTCCATTGTTGTTACCTTCCTCGCAACCCCCATCCCATGTGTTGTCATGAAATCCAAAAGTAAAAAGATCTTTAATCGCAAAAGGGAAGAGCATCCAAGACACAAAACAATGGATCTCGACAAACCTAAATGCAATGTCGTTGGGAGAGGAAAGGAGGGGGACTTGTGCTCCTCGTCATCGCACGCCATTATCGAGGGAGTGGGACAGCGGGAGCCACACTCCTCCACACGTCGTCTCCAAATCTCAAGGACGTGCGTGCCATCGTTTCCATCGCCACAGGAGAGAGAGAGAGAGAGAGAGACGCCACCAACGTCAGAGAAACATCAGCACCGCTGTCTCCCCCATCGTATCTGTTTTATAAAGATTTGTGGCTATGCAAACGGTTACAGATATATCCGTATCTGATCCGTCATCGTATCTGTTTTATAAAGATTTTGACATCCTTATCCGTATCCGTTTTAAAATGGATATGGATGTCGATATCATTTTGATATCCATAAACATCAGTATCCGTATATATGTTTTCATATATAAATATAGACATAGATTTATTTTTAACACTATATAACATAATTCTATATCTTCTTTTACCATATTTGTATAATTTTTATGACACAAATACATTTATAGATTTATATCATGTGTTTCCCATCCAATTCGTATATATTTATGTCGATTCTACAAAGTATTTCTAACAATACTCGCATGCGATCAGTATCCGTTTTACATCCGTATCCGTTTTTTAAAGATATGGTAAAATAGTTTTAATATACGTGAGCATCTGTATCCGCGTCCGTATTCATATTCAAAAATAGATAAGGATACAGTAACACATGTATCCGTATCCGTATCCGTTAGTTTGCATCCTTACTATGATTACAACCACTCAGGGCTCCTAAAAACACTATATTTTCCAACGGATCAATAATGTGCCGTGCATCCAATCAGTGAACACCATCTAGCGCTTGGACCTGCTCTGACCTCAGTCAAAGGCAGAAGAGTGAAGAGGATCAACATCTAGATGGTTTTATGTACCTCAGTCAAAGACCAGAAAAATCAAAACCAAAATGAATTGGTTAATAGGTAATTAGATTAGAGAGTAAAGCTACGAAAATAATAAAAGTTACAACCAAAAGCGAGAAATTTGTACATAAAACATAGAGTGTAGTACCACATTAGTACACAGATTGTAGACCGATCTTGTTAGAGGCGTTTTATTTGATGTACTCAGATGTGCATATATTGCTGCTAAGAAAGAGGCGCATGTGAGCTTTTTAACTGATCTGCAGGAGGGAAGACTAGGGATGTCAATCTGGGTCTACCCATTGGGTACCCGACCCAAAACCGCCCCATTTAAGGATCCGAAACCCGTCCCATTTACTTTTGGACGGGTTTGGGTTTTGAAGTGACTACCCATGCGGGTATGGGTATGGGTTTGGGATTGCCTTGTGGGTACCCGAAACCGAACCCGCCCCAAACCCGAATAAAAAATATATATGAAGATAGATGTGTGTGTTGTATTTTAATCAAACTAGCTCCAACATATCAATCTACATGTCTAAATTTCCGACTCAATTTTCTCCTCTCCATCTATTTATTCATATTCAACTAACTTTTTTGTATCTTTAGTAAATAAAAATTATCAACACAAAAGAGTTAAACACTTAAAATATATAAACCTTTAATATTCTATATATATTGCATATTTTTATGAATCGCCATATTACACGATCTCACTCTATTTCGTCTATCTGTGGTATACATTTATAAATAACTTATGATTTACCATGTCGAAGATATGGATACCCATTGGGTTCACGGGTATCCGACGGGTATATGGGTACCCGTTAGAAATTACCCGCTTAATAAATGGGCGGGTATGGGTAATGATATTGTAAATGGGCATGGGTTTGGAAATAGTAATACCCGCCCCAAACCCGACCCGCTTACATCCCTAGGGAAGACCCACACTTAGACCTATTGTATTTTGATTTTTGGATGGTTTGGAGGGAAACATGCTTGTGTAGATCTGATAGGAGTTTCTCCGCTGGTGAGGTTGAAGAGTGGGACCCTCACAGCAGGGCATGCTGCCCTTAAAGCTGCTTCACCAAAAATGGTGAAGCATAAGAAAGGATGCACGGAAAATCAACATGCCCTCATCCCTTTTGGTTTTGAATTTTTTGGTCTCTTAGCACCAGAAGTTGTTGAGCTATTGAAGAGGATCCAAAAAGTAGTGAGCGGTAATGTGATGGATCATGGGTTTATGGATGTAGTGTTTAGAAGGATTGGCTTTGCAATTCAAAAAAGACTAGCGGTGCGGCTTGTTGCCCTCTTGTCTTTTTTTTCGATGTAAACATTACTGTTTTACCTTTAAATTATAATTCAAATCAGACTATATTTTATATAACATACAACAGTAGCTCAAAATCGAATTTTGAAAAACGACAATCGGATACCTTGAAAGTAGTATCAAAAGATAGAAAATACACGTTACTTTGAAGGTGATTAGAAGTTCACAAGTGCATATGTGGCTTTTAATATAGCTATATGTACAACCAGATTGTGAATTTATTTTCCATATACACATAATAATATTTTGGAATTTTTACACCCATAACCCAGAGTAATTCCGCAATTACAATCATAACCACGTGTAATCGCGAATTACATGAGGAACTCTAAGTAATGGTTAACTCTTACACAATATGACACTGTGTTCACCTCCATCCATTCTCTCCATTATTTTTGACTAAATACATCAAATTTTGACCATTTTACCCTTCAAACTAAATTATATTTACAAAGGATGCTATGATTGCAATATAAGTTAACAACAAACTCTGGAATCAAGAAAAGGACAAATCGCGAGAGCCGTGACGAGGTCCACCGCTTCCTCACGACCGTCCACGACCTCCACCACTCCATGCAATGCTCCACTCTCTGCATCATGTCGAGCGCCACTATCGGAAGGGCGGCACTGCTACGGGGACTTCAACCTAGAGGTGCGTGCGAGAAAGAAGATGAGAGGCGGAGAACCCTGCCATTGCCTAGAACAACCCGGGCAAACCAGTTTGTATGTTGTTTAGTTTCATTTCCCCCGTCGCCCAGATAGCTGTGGCATGCCTCGCCATCTCATCGTCGACTTTCCTCCTGCAAATTGCGATCTCCATCTTCTTCTCAATCAGCATATCGTCGGCATCAAAGATCTGGCCATTGTCGTCAAAACCTCTGTCGGGAAATCTCACGCCAACAATCGAGTACGATCGGTAGTACTTCCGTTCATGTTTCGTAATGTCAGTGTCTTCTTCTCGAGCTCCTTCGAGTATGCTTCAGCACGCTTCTTGATCTTCAACTCCTCTTTCTGTTTCAAGGATATGGAATGCACTACATTCACGAAGCTATTGATCGCTTCTACCGCAAACGTATCAGGGAGCCTGTCCACCACTTGCTTCCACACATCGCAGAAACTGGTCAGCTCAGAAGAGATCAGAGAAGAAGAGGGGTCTTTATCTGACAGCTCATTGATGACTTGCGAGAGCATAAGTTTCAGCCAACCATAGAGGGATCTCGACCGTTATGGAGTGATTTACAAGGCCACGGACCTGCTGAACAATAAGGTCTTGGACCTCATGACATTGGTGCATTGCTTTCCATTGGTGCTCTTCTCTGCTCCAAGTGCGGGGAATGTAAATAATGGTACGTGGGAAGCATTCCCTTCTTCCGGTGATGAACTGGAGGTGAAATCTGTGCGGTAGACACCGGCTGCTGAGAACGGAAAGGCGGATTGGGAGCTTGCTTTGGTGGATCACGCTAGCAATCTGTCAAAGCAGCAGGCAACACTTGGAGCAGGATTCATCAGATTTTGTTGGATGATTTGTACGATCAGGATACAGTGAGGCAGCAGGTGAATTCTCAAATGAGCAGTGGTAGCAGCAGCAGTGGAAGGTGTTGTATTAAAATTGTATCTTGGTTTTAATTGGAAAACCTATTAATTGCAATTGGTATTAATTTGGTTTCAATTGGGAAATCAAATGGTTTGGAGGGAAAATTGGGAATTCCCAAATTTGAAACATGGTTGAGTTTGGATGGAAGTTTAGTACCATACCTTAGAGATCTAAACTTTTGGTGGACTTATATATGAGTCCACACCCCAAGCTCTTGTAGCAATAGTAGAGAGGAGGAACGGAGGATCACACGCGCGCGCGCACGCTCTGCTCCGCTCCGGCTCTCGGGCTCGGGAGAGTCAATTCGGATCTCGGATCTCGATACTTTTGTTACGGGTTTCATTTGGCTGATCGATTAAGCGACTTAATCCAAACGACTCGATTTAGCTGTGGGTTTGGAATTCGAATGGACACGCCTGTTGAGGGGCGTTTTCGGAAACCAAAAGTCACCGCGCGCTAGGGCACGCGAGCCCCTCTTTTTATATCCCTCATCTGACGCCGTCTTTCTTCACTCGTAAGAAAAACCACTCACGTCGTCTCTCTCTCTCTGGTTCTTCCTCTCACGGACGAACGTCTCCCTCTTCTTCTCTCGGCTGCAGTTCTCTGAGGTACATTCGAGGACGATCCCATTGGTGTGCGCCGACGAAGATCGTGAGCCGGCGTATCCTCGGAGCGGATCGCCAATACCCTACGCACCGGTATTGTGGGGGCCATATCTTCTCTAAGGACAGTCCATTTCATGAACGCTTCGGTGAATTCTAAACTAATCTTTATTTCATTTTGGTTGTCGCAATATGTTTATTGCTTTACCCTTTCTGGATCATGCCCTTATTTATATTTTGTTCATTTAATCGGTTCCTGTTTGCATATTATAATCAGATAATGATTGGGAAACATACGATTAATATAATCTTATTCGGTGTTATTTCTCTGTTAATTCATTTGGATCCGATGATTTACTGTTTAATATATGCATTGGTAATCTTTTTATCAACAATCTTAGAGAAGATATCGCGAACCGATTCTAGAATGTCGGAAACAATGTTTAAATCGAGGGTAAATGTGACGGGTATGCCTGAAAAATTCGGTGGACAAACCTTTAAGCGTTGGCAACAACGCATAAAGATCTGGTTAACCACCATAGAGTTAATCTCGATGATTGAAACCGGCTGTCCTACGGTGGAGATAGAAAACCCCCCACCCGATAGCCATAAGGCGCAATCTGCGTGGAAGGAACGCGACCGTATTTGTCATGGTTGCATTTTGTTGGCTCTGTCCAGCACTTTGTTTGACGTATATTGTTCGTCCACGCAAACTGCGAAGGAGATATGGGAAGACTTGGATCGGAAGTATAATACCGAAGACCTCGGTATTGAGAAATACTCCGTGACCAAATTTTTGAAGTTTTCCATGGCCGAAGGAAAGTCTGTTTCTGAACAAGCACACGAGTTTTTACTCCTGCTCCATGGTTTAGATGATGCCGAAATGAAACTTCCATAGAAGTTTCAGGTCATGTGCATCATAGAAAAATTCTCAAAGTCGTGGGAAGACTTCGGTATGACCCTGAAATACTGGAAGGGGAAATTTTCTATGAATGACTTGATGGTGGCAATTTCCATAGAGGAGGAACACAGGAAACAAAAACATGTGCTTCTTGTTGATATTCAGGCTAAGGTCAATTTTATGTCCTCGAAGAGAAAGGATAAGAAGGGAAAGGGTCCTAATAACAATAAAATGAAACCAAAGGGCAAGATCCAGAAAAAGGCAAAGAATAAACCCTGCTGGAACTGTAATCAGGTTGGCCATTGGAAGAAGGACTGTCCATCCTTAAAGGCTCAACCTAAGGCTACAGACGGGAGTCCACAAGTGAACATGATAACTATGGGACTCGGGGCTAGCGAGGGGTATGTCTCTGTAAAACATGAACTATACAATATCCATGATCCAAATGAGTGGCTCGTGGATACGGGAGCCAATGTAAATATATGTTCTGACAGAACGTTGCTTTCTTCTTATCAGACCTGCATCGGTGGGACTGTGAAGATGAGGAACGATTCTGCGGCCAGGGTGTTAGGGTCGGGACAAGTCAACTTGAGGTTCTCCTCTGGACGTGTCTGGACGTTGCACAGAATGCTGCATATTCCTAACATCAAGAAGAATGTGTTATCCGCCTCTATCTTAGTTAGAAATGGTTTTGAATTAAACTTTAAATATAATAAAGTTGTTATTCTCAAACATGGCATTTTTTATGGAAAAGGCTATTTGGCTGATTTTGATTTGTTATTTAGAATTAAATGTGATTCAGTAAACATTAATGAATTAAATGTTTTGAATTCTGAATGTTCTAGTTCTGTGTCTCATGTTGTGAATAATCTAGAATCTTGTGATCTGTGGCATGGTAGATTGGGACATGTAAACCTAAATTCAATTAAAAGAATGGTGAATTTATAATTGATCCCTAAACACACTATTGATAAAATCAAAAATGTAAAATATATGTGCAAGCTAAGACACCTAGGAAGTCTTTTCAATCTGTCTCTAGAGATAGTAAGATCTTGGATCTGGTGCACACGGATATATGTGAGTTTAATGGTGTGTTAACCCGAGACAATAAGAAATACTTTATCACCTTTATAGATGACGGCAGTAGATACTGCTATGTATATCTAATGAATACCAAGGATGAAGCCTTAGAGAAATTTCTTATCTTTAAGAATGAGGCTGAGACACAAACAGGAAAAGTGCTTAAACGTCTTAGGTCAGATAGATGAGGTGAATATACCTCTAACTTATTTGATGAACAATGCAAATCTTTTGGCATAGTTCATGAAGTTACGGCCCCATATTCACCGCAATCAAATGGGATAGCAGAATGGAAAAATAGAACCTTAACTGACATGATCAATGCTCTCTTACAGAGTTCTGGACTTCCAACCTATATATAGGGAGAAGCCTTGAATACGGCTTGCCATATTCTGAATAGGGTGCCTCCAAGACATATGGAAAAGTGTCCCTTTGAACTTTGGAGATAGGAAACCGAGTTTAAGATATCTCAAAGTATGGGGCTGTCTCGCTAAGGTTTTAGTCCCAGAACACAAGAGAAAGAAACTTGGTCCTAAAACTGTTGATGCATTCTTCTTAAGTTACCTAGAAAATAGCTATGCATATAGGTTCTTGGTAATTCGGTCCAAGATACCGGGCATAGATGTCAACACTATTGTTGATCTCCGTGATGCTACCTTCTTTGAGGATGTCTTTCCGTTGAAGACTGGGATTCCTCAGAATCTGACCACTGAGGGCGCCTCTACATCAGGATCTATTCCAGATCAAGTGGAAAGGATAACGAATGTGGGGGTTGAGACTCAACCTGAATCCAATGATCTTTATGAAGAGATTGAGACAAGGAGGAGTAAAAGACCTCGGATAACCAAGGATCTGGGTAGCGACTTCGTTGTCTACCAGATCGAGGGTGATCCACCAAGTTACAAGGAAGCCATGGCTTCGTCTGAAGTAAAACAATGGAAGGAAGTCGTCAAATCTGAGATGGATTCCATTATGGCTAACGGGACTTGGGAGTTGGTTGATTTACCTAAAGGATGCTCTACTATTGGGTGCAAGTGGGTGTTTAAGAGAAAGCTTAGATCTGACGGATCAATTGAAAAAATCAAAGCCAGATTAGTTGCCAAGGGCTTTAGGCAAAAGGAATGTATCGATTATTTTGATACATATTCTCCTGTGACTAGGATGACCACAATCTGGATGCTCATAGCATTGGCATCTGTATATGATCTCTCTATCCACCAGATGGATGTGAAGACCGCCTTCTTGCATGACGATCTTGAGGAAGAGATCTATATGGATCAACCTGATGGGCTTATGACTCCTGGGAAAGAGGGAAAGGTTTGCAAGCTTGTCAAATCCCTTTACGGGTTGAAACAAGCACCAAAGCAGTGGCATGATAAATTTGACAAGACTATTTTGTCATGTGGCTTTAAGGTTCATTAATCCAACAAGTGTATTTATTCCAAGGTGAAAGGTGATGAGTGTATTGTCTTGTGCCTATATGTTGATGACATATTGTTGTTTGGATCACATATGAGGATTATTAATGAGACTAAGGCATTCTTAAGTAGCAAGTTTGAGATGAAGGACATGGGTGTTGCTGATGTGATCTTGGGTCTCAAACTGACAAGTTCAGTTGATGGGATTGTAATTTCTCAATCTCACTATTTTGAGAAGGTACTTGAGAAATTTGGATATTAAGATTGCAAAGTTGTAAGCACTTCTTTTGATTCATCCAAAATGTTGTTTAAGAATAAAAGTGGAGTACCTGTAGCCCAGCTAAGGTATTCACAAGTGATAGGAAGTTTAATGTATCTTGCAAATTGCACGAGACCTGATATTTCATTCTCGGTTGCAAAGCTGAGTAGATACACTAGCTGTCCTGACCGTACTCACTGGGAGGCTCTGGATCGGGTACTGAAGTACTTGAAGGGAACTATTTCCCTTAGTTTGTATTATGGTAGACATCCATCTGTATTAGAAGGATACAATGATGCAAGCTGGATAGGGAAAATAGAGGAGTCTGGGAGTAATGGTGTTACAGGGTATGTATTTACCCTTGGAGGCGGTGCAGTCTCCTGGAGATCTGTGAAGTAGACTATTCTAGCTCGATCCACCTTTTGAGGCCGAGCTATTTGCTTTGGACACTATTGGAATTGAGGCTGAATGGCTAAGGGAACTTCTGTCTGAGATTCTCATGGTAGGTCAGCCTATTCCTGCGATCTCGGTACATTATGATAATATGACCACAATTATCAAGATCAAGAGTTCAAAGTTCAATTAGAAAACAAGGAGACACATACAAATCAGACTTAAGACGTTAAGGGATTTGGTGTCTCGAGGAGTGTTGGCTGTGGATTTTGTTGGATCCAAAGACAACACGGCAGATCCGTTGACTAAGGGACTTGATAGATCTTTAGTCCTAAAGTCTAGGCTTGGGATAGGACTGAGACCCATTGGGAGTTCCTCTACAGTAGCAACCCAACCTATCTGAGTGGAGATCCCACAAAGTAGGTTCAATGTGGTAATAACAAGTTGTTTGGAGAACTGGTTGGCACTCTAAGTTTAATGCGTAAGCATGAGTGTCTTATCCCTGGAAGCCTGAGTGCCATTTAAGCTGCAAGTTTAGGAAGAGCGTAGGCTCTGAATGGGTTCAAGCCTTTGGGCAGGAGGTTAGCAGTGCATCCTTGGAGAACGCCACTTATGTTAGTGTTACTGTGGGCTGCAGTTAAAGGAAGAGGCTCTTTCCTGAACACACTCATGAAACAGGATAAGGGTGCATGGCCTTTAAGAGCACCGACCCTGAAGATTGTACCAAGAACAACGCTTTGTTGTTTCTACCGTATACTCTAACACTAAGGTCTGAAGTTCAAGACATAGTTCACTTCGTTTCTGTTAAAGTGAAAGTAGTAAACTCAGGTAGAGGTTCAAACCGGAAGGTACCTTTACTGAAAGCAAAGTGTGGGCAGTGGGGGATTGTTGTATTAAAATTGTATCTTAGTTTTAATTGGACAACCTATTAATTACAATTGGTATTAATTTGGTTTCAATTGGGAAACCAAATGGTTTGGAGGGAAAGTTGGGAATTCTCAAATTTGAAACATGGTTGAGTTTGGATGGAAGTTTAGTACCATACCTTAGAGATCTAAACTTTTGGTGGACTTATATATGAGTCCACACCCCAAGCTCTTGTAGCAATAGTAGAGAGGAGGAATGGAGGACCACACGCGCGCGCGCGCTCCGCTCCGGCTCCGGCTCCGGCTCGGAAGAGTCAATTCGGATCTCGATACTTTTGCTGCGGGTTTCATTTGGTTGATCGATTAAATTAATCAGACAAATTAATTTAATCGCGATCGCATTGGGAATCAGACTTGATCCAAACGGCTCGATTTAGCCGCGGATTTGGAATTCGAATGGACACGCCCGTTGAGGGGCATTTTCGGAAATCAAATGTCACCGCGCGTTAGGGCACGCGAGCCCCTCTTTTTATATCCCTCAACCGACGCCGTCTTTCTTCACTCGTAAGAAAAACCACTCACGTCATCTCTCTCTCTGGTTTTTCCTCTCACGGACGAACGTCTCCCACTTCTTCTCTCGGCTGCAGTTCTCTGAGGTACATTCGAGGACGATCCCGTTGGTGTGCGCCGACGAAGATCGTGAGCCGTCGTATCTTGGGAGCGGATCGCCAGTACCCTACGCATCGGTATTGTGGGGGCGATCTTCTCTAAGGACAGTCCATTTCATGAACGCTTCGGTGAATTCTAAACTAATCTTTATTTCATTTTGGTTGTCGCAATATGTTTATTGCTTTACCCTTTCTGGATCATGCCCGTATTTATGTTTCTGTTCATTTAATCGGTTCCTGTTTGCATATTATAATCGGATAATGATTGGGAAACATACGATTAATATAATCATATTTGGTATTGTTTCTCTGTTAATTCATTTGGATCCGATGATTTACTGTTTAATATATGCATTGGTAATCTTTTTATCAACAGAAGGTGGGTGTGCTGGAGGAGGAAGGGCGGCGGAGAAGTGGCGTGATGGAGGAGGAAGGGCGGCAAGGGGGCATGCTGGAGGAGGAGGACGGTGCAGGGGGGTTCTTGAGGGGGAAGGGGAGGAGGTTCGATGGGAGAGGGGGCGTGCTGGAGGCAGAAAGGCGGCAGGAGAGGGGCTTCGGCAGGCGAGAGGGGTGCGATGGAGGAGGAAGGGCAGCAGAGGAGGGACGTGCTGGAGGAGGAAGGGGAGGAAGTGGTCGGCAGTGGGTATGGGATGTGCCGGAGGAAGAAAGGGTATGATTTTTTCTTATTCTTTTTTACTTTGGGTTAAGGTCAACCGTTAGATTGTGGACCGATTAGATTAACTCAATCTTCTGGTTGAGTTAATGAACTAAACTAACGGAGGGTTATGGATGTAAAACGGCGCATTTATTGAGGGGACCTGAGTGTAAATCACGCTTGAGCGGGGTTATGAATGTAATTGCATAATTACTCAGGATTATGGATGTAAAAATCTCTAATATTTTTGTAGTAATTTTAATTGATTAAGCTTATTTTCTACGGAATGATAGAAATTTTACATTATTTGATGTTGACATGAATTTATTACAAACTAGTGGAATTGTATAGGATTATTCACATGTGAATATGTACATGCAAGTGACTATTTTTTAATTCCTTTTCGGATATTCTTTCTTTATTTTACCAACTCGGTCAATATGCTTGGGATTCTAGCTTTGAGAATAATAGATACTATATTATCCTAATCATTCCTATTTTATTTGCCAATGTGTACATATGTACATGTATTATAAAATCTTCATGAACCTCTCTTTTTGCTTAAGGCCTCGTTCGGGCCCCTTAACCCACTCCCCCTCTCTCCTGTGGGTCCCACTTTATTCTTTTTTTAAAAAATTAAATAAATCAAGTTTGCATCAACAATCCTATCAAAAAATAATATATTATATCATCATATCATATAAAAATTATAAATTGTTCCACTTCTACTCACTTTTCCAAACTTCAATACAATTACATCACAATAACTACTCACTTTTTTAAACTTCAATACAATCATATCACAACAAACCCACTTCTAACCCACCCCCAGTTTAACCCTCTATCCAAACACCAAAATCCAAAAACGAGTTATCCTCTATCAGTTTAACCCGCCTTAACCCGCTGACCAAACGCACCCTAAGTCTTTTGATTTAGCTCCTTTGCTGAATTTTAATGATAATAAGAGGTTTTCATATGTGTTTAAAGGACATGCAATGAGGTGGCTTTTAAATATATTTATTGCGGAATCTAGCTCAAGATGAGGTTCTTAAGTTGTGAATATGATATTCATCAATACTTGCTCCACGATCTATTAGGCGCAACCACTTACCACCCTTTTCTACGTGATAGATTGCTTCATGACCCTGGATGTCTTTGTTGAGCGAATCTTTGAATTTCTACCATATACCAATAGCAACAGATAAGTCTTGCTATATAGAGCGTAGCAACAGATATGTCATTCATTGCTAAAATCTACGTAAAAATCTTTCGCAATGGATAATATTCATCTGTACACTTATCAATAGCTGATACAATGACGTATTTAAATTAAACGCCACTATATATCCAGTTCGTTGTACTACTTGGTACTTATGATCTGGAGCCTGAACTCTTTGAGGCAAAGTACCTGGTTATACATTGCGGGCATCTACTGGATCTTCTCCTAACTTGATGTCAACACTGTCAAGTGATTGGCATGCCTTGAGCTAATTGCTTGCTCGTTCTTTGATTTCTTTTGGAGGTGCAATTTGGGAATAAATATGAATAAGATTGAAGAATAAGTTGGTGTCAGGAAGAATAGCCCTGCGAGATAAAAGAGGGGAAGGGAAAGGAATAGCGCACTTATTGGTTTTTTCACTTATCCTGATAGAGCTGGCCAGATGCTTGGTACTTGTGCTCGTTTGTGAGCTCTTCGGAAGGGAGGCACTTGATTTGGAGGTTTCGACGCTTATGAACTCCTCCAATATCTCCTGTTCATCTCTTTCTCCTCCTTTCGTTGTTCTCTACCATTCCATACAACAAACTGCAGGTTTCAATGCATAAAATCAAAACGAAAAAGCTAAGCGGCTGGTTGACAAGTGCTCGCTGCAATTATTGTCTTGTTACCTCCTAAAAGGGCCAACAGCTTTGCCTGTTGGGTTCACGGGTGAGATCCTCTGAAAAACGCCATTCTGAAACGTCGACCTTGGTTTACTTGCCTGCATAAAGCACCTGCAATATGCCAAACAACAACTGGCAGATGAAAGCCATAATAACTATAGAGTCCGATCCATCGTTTACACCGCGATCCACTTGTCGACTCCGGAGGCAGCAAAGCACGTCGACGTGGCCGAGGAGGGAGCCACGTCGACGAGCATGGACAAAGAAGAGAGTACATCGGCGTTCGTTTTTCCTTGTCTCCATCTCGATAACATGCCAACATGGCAACATGCCATGCCAAGTTGATGCAGCAGAGGAGAAAGAGAAAGAAAGTAAAAGATGGCCTGGCCTGTCTCGCTCTGGGGAGTGGGTCTTCACAGGAAGGACGTGCCCCGAATCCATTTAATGCTCAGAAAAGGCCTCCTGTTTTAAGATATAATATATAAAGTAGCTACTACTGGTCCTATGCACAGCTACCATCTTAAATTCCCTCTGCTACCACTGCTACTTGCTTTCCAATGCGATTGCTTAGCTAGATGGCACGTGTCACTCTATTCCTTAGTTTCTTTCTACGCCAAGGTCGGTCGCTTTCTGAGGATTTGTCTAATATTTCGAATAAAATCGGATAAAACCTCTTCTAATGACAGATTAATATGACCTTTATTATTATTATGTTTAATTTAAAGCCATCGCAGGTTGTGGATAAAGATAAACGAGGCATCTTTTGTAATTTACCTCCACCCGCCCATTTGCAGAAACCTACTAGTGAACCCCCACACGTCTGGACCTACTAATCCGACGTGGCACCAACTACCTTTTGGCTATAAACCCCCACACTCCCCTCAACAACCCCAGGCCGCCGACGGCACCAACCCATGGACTCGAACGACCCTAACCCCGCAGCCGACGAGATCGATGTCGAGATGGACTTCGAGCTCGACGAGGAGGCGATGGCGGACGCCATGCAATGCCTCGAGGAAGATGACGGAGAAGATATGAACCTCTACCTCCAGGACGAGCTCTTCGACGAGGCGGATCGCCGGTGCTGGTCCCCTCCGGCCTTCGTCACCATCAACGGCAACGAGGAGAGCTGTGGCCCCTCCTTCTCCGACGCCGCGTCCACTGTCATGGCCGCCATCGACGTCGGGGGGACGATCCCCAGCTATGGATCGCTCTGGTTCGGTGGATTCGCGATGGACGGGTGGAACTGGTCGGTCGGGGAGGGCGAGGTGGAGGAGGGGGTTTAGTCGAGGGGGTGTACAGGGGGAGGTGCTTTTTGGCGTTCGCTGGTTTCCGTTTGGGGGTTCTGTTGGAAAGTTGAAAGGTCTTGGGTGATGGTTGCAGGTCTTCTCGCTTTCTTTATCTGATGTGGAGTTTGTTTTTTTTTGGGACGTTTGCTTGGTTTTGGAATGGGCCGTGGGCTGTGCTCCATATCCTCAAAGAGTGGGGCGGTTTTACGGGGGATCACGTGCAACCATAGGTCGAAGCAGAACCCATTTTCCTTTTATCTGCTTTTTTTTCTGGTTAGGATGTTTTGGGCCCAATACTGTATAGCGGAGTTTTATAGAAATAGGTGTCGCATAACATTACTTTTACATCGGAGTACATATCATATGCAAATAGATGGACGTGTGGATTTTATATTTCTTTGATACTTTCAATACACAACTACGTAAGGTAAAATTTTTCTGTGGATTTTCATCAATATATTCTCATATTATGTCATTAAAATTCTATATGAGACAGAGACTCCTACGACCTCCATTCGGACAGAGTCGATTTTAACAAGAGATTTTTACCCGGCAGACCCTATAAACTTTGCCAATTACCTCCACAACCTTTGAAACAACCTAATTCCCCCCTCGACCCCGTAAACCTACCAACTCTTACCCCATTAACCCTCCGATTAATCTGTTTGAAGCCTGTAAGGGTTCTTAGGGTAATTTACAAGGTCGATGAAGTAATTACGTTGTGCAAAAGGTCGTATACGTAATTGGAAAAGTTTATAAGGTCTGTCGGGTAAAAATCCCAACAATTCTGTTACCGTTAAAAAATAAATGTCTAGATAGATGTCGTGTGAGTCTATGTTTCACCGAATTTTAATGACATAATATAGGGATATGGTGATGGAATTTCACGGAAGAAATTTAAAAAAAATAAAAAATTAGAAAAATGAGGTAAAGGGAGCCAAGTTAGCTCCCCCTAGAGACAGCCTTATTTAATCTATATATATATATATATATATGGGGTTGGGGAAGCTGCACCGGGGGGTGTAGCTAACTAGCTGCACCCGGTCATTTTTTCATTGGTTTTTTGTGTTTTTGAAATGAAACCTAGGGGGATTTAAATCACCATATATCACCATGATATCATACCAATCTCAACTAAATTTGACATTTCTATCGTCTCCATCAAGGCTATGACATTTTAACGGTTACAGAATTATTGAATTGACCATATCTAGATGGGCATGCTAGGAGTGTTTGTTTTGCATGAAATTTGAAACACATATTCTTGTCAATAAACTAAATAAATCTCCATAAGTTTTTTTTCAAAAAAAATAAAAAACCAATAAGAAAAATGGTCGGGTGTAGCTAGTTAGCTGCACCTGCCGGTGCATACTCCCTTTTCCCTATATATATATATATATATATATATATATATATATATATATATATATATATATATATATATGAGGTTGGGGAAGCTGCACCAGCGGGTGGAGCTAACTAGCTGCACCCGGCCATTTTTTTAATTGGTTTTTTGTGTTTTTGATATGAAACATAGGGGATTTAAATCACCCTATATCACCATAATATCATACCAATTTCAACTAAATTTGACATTTCTATCATCTCCATCAAGGCTATGACATTTAACGGTTTCAGAGTTATTGAAATTGACCATATCTAGATGGACATGCTAGGAGTGTTTGTTTTGCATGAAATTTGAAACACATATTCTTGTCAATAAACTAAGCAAATCTCCATAAGTTTTTTTCAAAAAAAATAATAAACCAATAAGAAAAATGGTCGGGTGTAGCTAGTTAGATGCATCCGCCGGTGCATACTCCCTTTTCCCTATATATATATATATATATATATATATAGGGAAAAGGGAGGCTGAGCCGGGGGGTGCAGCTAAGTGGCTGCACCCGCCCTCCTGGCCGTCTTATCGCCCAGATCAACGGCGATCCGCACAGCCCCTTCGCGCGTGATCTGAGCGTGATCTGCGGGGCTGCGGATCGCCGTTGATCTGGGCGATCAGACGGCCAGGAGGGCGGGTGCAGCCACTGATGAATCTCCATTTCATCACCTTTATTCTATCATTTTGGCCTCAAAAACCCTAGCAAATGCATGTAAATAGCATCAATTTGTACATAATAGCATTCATTATTCATTTATATTAATTATATATAAAATAAGGTTTTTAATGCCAAAATTATAGAATAAAGAGAAGAAAAGAAAAAAGGAATAAAATATTGCAAATATTTTATGACCCTAACCCCGAGACCAAGTCCAGAATGGAATTGGTCGACAAGGAATAAAGTAGGGGGAGATAAGGGCCAATGATCCAATAAATACTCCATTCATTTATGCATTTTTGGCACCTATTTTGTACATATTTATTTATTCAACAAATGAAGAAACTTTGTACATGAAAGTTGTAGATAATAATGTGAATAAAAATACAAAATTGAGTTTTTATAAAAATAATACCCAGTGTACATTTTATACACAGAATAAAAAGCCAAAATCTCAACTTCACAGACCCATATCTTGTAAATAAAAACTCCAAATCACCCAAACTCACCTTTAATTGTATATAGCATTCCATAAACTATTTTATAAAATTGGTTTCATAATTTTTGGAGCTCATATGCAGAATTTAGGTTTTTGGCCCTTCTTGTATATAAGACTGATTAAAATATTCATTTTATTCAGTATTTATTATTTGCACAAAATCATATTTTTAGAATTTTGTAAATAATGTATATAATGCACGTACACATTAAAAATAGAAGGAAACCAAAACTAATTTGTAAAATAAAATAAGTCTATAAATTCATAGACAAAATACCTATGATATGTACATATCTATAAATGAAAAGGGCTTTAATCCTTGATTCTTTTGCTCTTCTATATTTTTATAATAATGTATACATTGTACATAGCTCATTAAAAATACAAAACCAAAATAAAAATCAAGAAAATATATTAAATAAATTAAGTGTACAAGATACATAGATAAAATACCTATAAGTATACCTACATACATCTATACCTATTTATTTAAAAATATACATAAACTCATAAAAATCAAACAAAAATATCTTTATACTCACAAAAATAAATTATGAATTTATGAAATAAGCCAATAAAATAATAAAATAAAATAAACAAATTAAAAATAAAATACATGAAAATACATGTAAATACATACATATACATATTAACCAAATAAAACTATAACAAAACACCTCGAAAAATTCAATAAAAATCATCAATAAATACTAGATGAAATAATACACATTTTTTATTTTATAAGAAAAAATTAATAAAATCATTTAGGGTATCAAATAAATCAATCTTCCTTCAGATTTGCTATTTTGTCTCGTAGCGGCTTACGTGGCCCAATGAGGCACCGGCCAACGGTGACTCCCAGGTCAACTGTCCCATCCCTCGCCTGGCGTCTCTGAACTGTCTACTCCCCCGATTTCATGCCTTTTTCCCGGGAACACCATCCATCAATCGACAACGCTTCCTTCACAAGAATTGTTCCCTAATCTTCCATGATGCCCGCCAAAATCATAGATCAACCAGATGTTCATTGGATCAGTTAATAATCGTCGGGTAATAAGGCCCCTTGCCAATGTTTATAAATAACAAGCTTCGCTTCCTTCCTCGAATTTGGCCACTTTTATTCCAACCTAAAGCCTAGATCTCGTTCCTGGATTGTTCCTCGTGACAGGGGGAGTAGCCCAGCGCCGTGACTCGGCCGGAGGGAGGAGATTTTGACGCGGCGGAGCTCCGGCGTCCGCCCTGCTCCCTGGAGGCCCCCAGGTATAAGAGCTGCCCTTTCTATGCATTTTTAGTTAGTTTTAGATGTAAGCTTTTCATTCCAGTCATTAGAATAGGTTTTGATTAATGCCTGTAGTTTAGAAATCGAAATTCGAAGTTCGCCGGAGCTCCGCTCCGGCGACTTCTCCACCCTCGTTTCGACTGTATCCGACCACCCCAAGCACCTCATCTCGTTCCTCGACGCTTCCTTCATCCATTTCGCGCACTTGTTCAACCCAGGACCCTAGGTCCTGGCGAACCGGGGCTCCCCCTCCGCCGTTCGCCGGAGCCCCTCCGCCCATCTCCATTGTGCATCGTAGCTTCAAAACCCCGGGTCGAGGAGCAAGCTCTCTCGCCCGCGATTCTTCCTGTGCAGGTACTTCGAAGAACCGAGCCCAACTGGACTCGCACGGATCCGGGAAGAGGCTCCTGGGAGCCCTTTTCTTCTCTGACCTCGCTTCATCGACTCGGACCCCCAGGAGCCATGAAAACGCCATCAATCGACGCTGGACGCTTCCAGCTACCTTCAGAATACTTCAGACTCGCCGGAGAACCCTGGAGGAGCCCACGCTCTTCGATCCAAGCTCGCCAACTCCGAGCTTCTTCCCCGTTCTTCCAGGGGGCTTCAGCGCCGTCGGATCAGGAGAGCTGCCCCAGACTCAACAGGAACTGTCCGATGGAGCATCGTACCCACCGTCAGATCAGCTGGGCTGATCTAATCTCAGCGCTCCATCGGCGAAGCGTCATCGGGCGTCCAGGAGACGACGCGTGGCAAGTGAGAGGAGCAGAACCGTCGGATGCCACGTTTTTATTAGGGGTAAATTTCACACCCACCCCCCCTGCTTTTTGTATTTAATATTTAATGCCAAAAATAAAAGTCACAGTTGTAAATAAAATGTCTATTTTGCAAGAGGACCCTCGATGTTTTCAGATTTGCACTTTAGTCCTTCCGCGCCTCACGTGCAGCAACCACGTGAGGCGCGTGAAATTTTGCAGTCAAGCCCCTCCGGGTCCCTGTAATTATTAAATGGTCTTGAAAATAAAAATTAAAGTGTATTTTTACTGTGATTTTTGCATGTATGCCCCTGCGACTTATTGTATTTGCAAAAACACCCCTGCCAGGCCATTTAATTTTTGAATGTTTTGTCTATTTATTTTGTGCTTCATGTTAAATCAAAAAATCTTGGAAAAATAGACTTAAGCTATTGATTGGCTGTGCTTGCATGTCATATTTTTAGTTTGTCATTTTATGGCCTTTTTATATTTATTAAAAATCAAAAACATGTCTTTTATTCACTGTCTAGAGTATAAAATCCCAAAAAAATATCAAAATGCCTTGAAAAATTCTAAAAAAATTCCCTATGGTGTATTTTGTCCTATTCTAGTGTCAGTCCAAAAATCCCTAAAAATCTCAAAAGGAAAACCTTAAAAATACGAAAATAACCAAAAACTTCAAAAAAATATTAAAAATCACAGAAAAATCAGAAAAATACAAACTCAGGCCCTATTTATGCTATTTTTATTCTCTTTACTAGAAAAATCGTGTGGGAAAATTTTGAGGCTTGTAACTATTTTCAATGTTCATTTTTATTACAGCCAGACCTTATTCCACTGTTTGCTATTATGTAGTTAATTAAAAATACTAAACATATTCTCAAAAGTGTCCAAAAATCACAAAAACAGTAAAAAATGATGAAAAAGATAAAAAGATTTTATTTCTTAATTTTTGACTATTTTTAAGCATTTTTGTAAATATTTTAGCACCCCTTAATGTATATATAAGTATTTCCTAAAAAGAAAAAAAATCTATGTGTATATATATATATGCACTTTCTAATTATATTATTATTATCTATATATATATAGAAACAAAAAATATATATATAAATATATATTAATAAATTAAAACAAAAAAAACATATATATATATTCAATTAATTAAAACCCACTTCTCACAAGGATGACTCATTCACACCTGACGGCTCATGCATTTTGTATTGCTCTCTGTGGTTCGACCTCTACATGCTTGTTCCCTATACATTTCATGGTAGAGTAAATAAAAATTAATTCACATTTATTTTCGAGCTTGATTGTTGTATTATTTGTTGTGGGTTAATTGCTGATCAACCCCCATATTCTACGAGCGGTCGCCGCAGCGACACCTTGGTATTATTTATTCATGGTGACCCTCGTGGTCTGTGGGCGCGTTATCAGATGGCGCCGTTGCCGGGGAGCAATGAGCATAGCCAAATTGATTTTTGTCATCCTTGTATAAAAAATTTTGATTCATTGAGCAGCTATTGTTTTATTCCTATTAATCACCATGCTTCATTTATTCATTCACTGTGATTACTTTATCTGCTCTATTTGATTGACTGAGTTTGCTAATGCAATCTTTTTGTGACTTTGATGCGAGGGACCGCCACGCGAGGATGGCTTCCTAGGAGGCCAAGGCAGCCGAGCTTGGAGGAGGATGGTCTTCTCTTCTCATGACCATCTGGAGAGTGCACCAAAGCAGCAAAGAGAGGGGCATTAGATAGGCTAGATACTTAGAACTATTTTTGTAATTCATGGTGAGAGAGAGACTATTTGGCATGTAATTAAACAGGACTCTACTCTTCACAATGAGGTCCAGTGCCCGGGTGATTGTTCACCTGGGGGCCTCATCGCGGTTTTTTCGAGTTTTCATCGCCTTCTTTTATTTTGTTTCCCGCAGTTTTGAGCTTTCCGCCTTTCTTTTACTTTGTTTTGTGTGCTTGGAGCCCCTAGATATAGGTTGCTTGACTCGGTAGCTAGGTCCCAACATTAATAAGAATGCATGTTCATATAGTCTACTGCGATTGGATCTAGTCAAACTCAAACAAGTTGTAAATTTGCCTCTTAGCCCTCTGTGCCGTAGCGAACCCTGTAAAGCGCTTTCTCCTACCCTCAATTTGTTGAGCAGAGGAGGGGTGAGCCAAGACCGGACTCTCTTGGGCTAGAGACAAATGAGCAACTTATGGTTCTTCACGCTAATAGCAGCTTATGTTTAGGACGATTTTGTGCCTTGCATACCGACATGTAGATAGGTTTAAAAAATTTTGTTTTGCATACCACATGGAGAGAGCTGGGATGCACTGTAAGTCTTCTAACTCAGCATGCATCATTCGGTTCAATGGTGAGATTTCCATCATGGAACCACTTGCACGGCTTTTCCGTTATCTCCCTCTGATTTAGAGCACCTAGGACTTAAATGAAAATCTACAAAAACGTTAGGCGCTGGTATGAAAACAGATCCAAAAAAAGTGAAAACCAAAAAAATTAAAACCAGGGGACTGCTAAATAAACTTTGACCTTAATTAAAATCTGTAATGGACTATCATTGTACCGGGTTCATAAAGCCCTCATTATTTTCAGGTACCTTGGAGGGGGACCAAAACCCTACTCCCTTGAGCGAGTGCGACCCCTAAGGATAGAAAGCCCAAAACCCAGTCTGCAACTGCCTTGTGTATCGTCTGGATTTCCGAAGTAATGGCGCTTCTATCGTACGTAGGCGAGTAGGACTTGGTCACCAATGGTGACTCTCTGTTGTGAGAGCATCGACCCTGTCCGAAGTATTGAGCATAGGCCACGCCTTCACGGGGGTGTCTGTCTCATCGTCCTGCGTCCGAGTAGGTTCTTGCACGCTCACGTGTGATTCCATTGCGAGCGAGAACCGAAGTATTGGTTTCACCTATCGGCTTCCTCTCTCTTTTCTTTGGCTGAGTAGGGATCCAGGAAGGGTTACAAGGACTCCAAAAAGTACAGACTACAGGTTACACAGGAGGAGGACAAGTACGGGATACTCTTCTGGCAGTACTCTCTCTCCTATAGTGTAGCGTACTAAGGACTTGTTATAAGATATGCCTGAAAATCACAACTCTAAAAATGAAAAGATAATAAATAGCCGAGCTTTCACGGCTTCACATGGCGTGAGTTGGTGAACCCGATTTTGTCTTGTGTTTGTATGGATCTAGATTAAGGTTCAAAGATCAAAGTCCCGCGCCTTTGCGCAAATTTTGTTATGTCTTCCTTTGACCACCCCGCTCAACCGAGCCTTTCTACTGTTTTACACTCCTTTTGTTCCTCGTTGACCATCGTATCATTCTTCCAAAAATCCGACATTCTCTTGTGCTTCGCGAAGTTGATCCATGGAGGGTTTCGTCGGGACCATGCCGACACCTACATCGATTCCATGGACTCAACCTCGCCAATAATTTCGAGGAGATTCCCGAAACCCGATCCGGACTTTGCGGATCGATCTCCAGACTCCTCGTTTTCTACCTTTCTCTTGGCCACCCAATAAATTGGGATCACTTTTGTCCCGCTATCGTCGTTGTGAATGGGAGTCGATTACAGTCTACATCATTTTTCTATTCACAACATGCTGGGGTTGACCTGAATTCCAGCTTAATCACGGCAGCTGAAAGTTAATTGCAAGTGATCTGATTCGGACTACCTCATTCTGTAGATAGAAGCCAGAGCGAGCCCTGGAGTCTACTCCGGAGTTCATCTCGTCCGACTCAGACCCTGACATGGCTCCAGGAGGAAAGGGCAAGGGTCAGCAGCCACCACCAGAGGGACAGGTGCCAGATCAGAACCAAGTCAATGCACAGTTGCTGGCATCTATCCAGGCCATACAGCAGCAGCTGACTGAGCAGGCCCTTACACAGACTGCTTTCCAGGATATGTTGAATGATGTGATAAACCGCAACGACGGAGGAGGAGGCTGAGGCAGAGGAGGCAGGGGAGGAGGAGGTGGAGGTGGAGAAGGTGGTGATGACCACAATGATGATCCCGAATTCCCGCCACCGCCGAAACCGACACTCAAAGAAACATACAATCCGGGGGACAGCCAGATGACCGAGTGGATTCTCATTCCACCGGTACACGCTCACTTTGAGCTGAAGCCCCAATTCATAGCCCTTCTCCCTGTATTCCATGGCAACACCAATGAAGAGCCGTACATTCACCTGCAGCAATTCTCCCGCATTTGCCGCACCACCCACTATCTGAATGTCCCCCTGGACATTGTCAAGATGACGGCTTTCCCCTTCAGTCTACAGGATAAGGCCCTCTATTGGGTCAATCATATGGGAAAGGTCGTGACGACCTGGGAGGAGTTGAAGTCTGCCTTCCTGCACAAGTACTACCCTCTCGGTCGGCTCAACCAGATGCGAGCCCGTATTAGTAATTTCTCCCAAGGGGCACATGAGTACGTACACGAGGCTTGGGAGAGATTTACTGATCTGCAGGAGAAGTGTCCCCACCACGAGATTCCTAAGACCAGCCTGGTCCAGCATTTCTTCGGGGGACTCAATATTGAAAGTCAAAGGCTCGTGGACGCAGCATGTGGGGGCTCCCATTTCAACAAGGATGAAGATGTTGTCTGGCAGATTTTTGAAGAAATGGCCGAAGGAGAGGCCGCCCTCTCTTCATCCAAGGCGTACCAGAAGCAGCCCCAGATCCTCTAGAAACAAGTTCACATGGCTGCCTCCAAAGAAGCAGAGAGAGATGAGAGCTCCAACCTCAGCATCATTGGGGGCCATCTCTCTAAGGTTGATATCATTGAGAAGCGATCACAGGACCTTGAGAAACTCGCTGTGATCGAGAAGAGGACCCAGAACCTGGATAAGCTCGATCAGATCAACAAGTACCTCGAGCTGTTGGTCGGTACGATCAACTCTGTCCAGTCGGCTACACCATCAGACGCTCCCGCTGAGAAGAAGGACGAGCCACAACCGCAGCATCAGCCTCAGCCGAGCCAGCAGCCACCGGCAGTCCAACACGTGTACTACGTGCAGGCGCCCGACCAGGGCCCGCCGCAGCAGGAGATGGTCGTTTACCAGCCAGAGTTCCTTTCCATTCCTGATCCAGTTTTCCCACCACCACCCTTGATCCAAGAAGTTAACGGGGTATGGACGAATGATGCACAGCCGACCCGTCCTTAGGGACAACTCCAGGGTCAGCAATTTGCCAACCGGCAGTACCACCAACCTCAGGGTGGTCGTTTTGGCCAAACCTCTCAACCTCACCAACAACACCAGCAGCCTCCTCAGTTCGCACACCAATGGAGGCAGAACTTTCCGTATCAGCAGCAGCCGCAGTATCGCCACCCACAGCTGTATCACCAATATGCGGCTGCTCAACCTCAACCATACCAGCAGTATCCACCTCCGTCCTACCAGCAACTTCAACTTCCTGCTCTACCACAGCAACAACACCAGCAACCTCCCCACTCATCTAACCAACAGCAGCGTGGTCTGCACGATGTATCTTCTGATGTGCCCCCAGCTAATCCCACTATGGAGTGTCTAGCCCAGCTTGTTCAAGGGCTAGCGGAGATGACCAAGCGGCTTGATGACCTGACCGCCACTCGCACTACCATTCCGGCGCAGGTCGAAGCCAACCCCAACAATTTCAAGAAGAAGGAGCAGGTAGAATGTGATGTCCAGTCCACGTGTGATAATGATATTACTGTTTATTCTAATGCTGTTACTCTCAGGAGCGGTAGGGTCTTGCCTCCGCCTGCTACCAGATGTAGGGTGAATAAAGAAACAGGTGGATCGTCATCTTCCGCATCAGTCGTGCCAACTCCAGGGGCGGGTGAGGAGGAAGAGGAAGAAGAAGCCATTCCAGTCGTCATGCCATGTCATCAGCCTCAGCCAAAAACACAAAAAAATCAGCAAAAACAAAAACAACAAAAAGAAGCATGTAGCAGAAGTGAAGCCGCGCCAGCTTTGGAGGAGCCGCCATCAGCAGCCGATCCCTTGCCAGCCGATGGAGCCGATGCTACCCTTTTTGATCGCCCAGCAGCACCAGCATATTCAGATCCAGCTCGTACTCCTTTTTGTAGTCCGGATGTACAACATTCTATGGGCGATGATTTTGATGTAAATAAGAACTCTAATTTTCCTGCCAGTAATGTGAATATTCCTTTTCCGCACGCAATACAAAAATCCAAAAAAATTGCAAAAAGAAAAAATGCATTGTCTGATCCAGGTGTCGTGGACATTCTGGATAAATTGACTGTTGAGATTCCCTTGCTGAAGGCCGTGGAATACATGCCAGCTGTGAAGAAAGGATTGAAAGAGGCATGTACTAACAGGCGTCGCCCAGCGCAAGATAACAGACGCCGAGAGGTTAAAAAGCACGTTCTATCCATGGCCACAGTTGCAGCTATCACCAACCTCCCCCAGAAAAATCAAGATACAGGAGCACCTCTGATCAGTTGTGTGATTTTCGATCAGGTCTTCGAGCGTACTCTTCTTGACAGTGGTTCTTCCATCAACCTTCTGCCCTCGTCCATAATGTAAGAATTCGGGCCGGGACCGCTTAAGCAGACACGAATGATCCTTCAGTTCGCTGACCGATCCGTTAAGCGGCCCCGCGGTTTGTTGGAAGACGTGATAGTTACCGTGCAGGAGATGAAATTCTCGGCTGACTTTGTAGTCCTTGATATGGACTCGCCTGCACCACTACTCCAGACCCCTATCATCCTTGGCAGACCATTTCTTCGTACTTCAGGTGCCGTGGTTGATTACGGGTCTGGAAAGATCACTTTCAGCTCGAACACCCAGCAAATCACGATCAATATGAACAAGGAGCAGAATGCCACAACTGATGAGAGTCAAGCAGCATCAGAAGCAGACTGTGATTTTATTGCAGAAATCAGAGATTCAGAGTTGTCGTTGGACGATCCATGGACCCAAGAAATCCTCACCCTTGAGGAGGACTTGGAAAGCGCAGTCAGTATATGCTCCGACAATTCTTGGGAGACAGATTCTCAGATGCAGGTGCATCTTCTTGAGCATTCACTCCAGACCGAACATGATCAGCTTAGTGCGGAACCGTTCGGTGCATTTCCGGGATCTCAACAGAAGGATGAGGATGGTAGCAGCCTCAAAGTGCATTCCACCACCAGCATGGTATCTGAAGTGACAGATAAAGTGGACAGATCAAAACCAGAACTCAAGCCACTTCCTGCAGGCCTGAAGTATGCTTTCCTTGCGGGTGAAGAACAAATGTATCCGGTCATTATCAGCAGCAGACTGAATCCGGATCAGGAATCTCGACTTCTCGAGATTCTAGAAAAGAACCGCAAGGCACTTGGTTGGAGCGTATCAGACCTCCGAGGGATAAATCCAGCTCTGTGCTCACACCATATCTATCTAGAAGACAATGCCAAGCTGTCCCGCGAATTTCAGAGAAGGCTGAACCCTAACCTTCGGGACGTGGTCATGAAAGAAATCACAAAATGGTGTGATGCAGGCTTCATCTATCCCATCTCCGATTCAAAGTGGGTAAGCCCCCTGCATGTAGTTCCCAAGAAATCTGGGCTTACCGTGGTCACAAATGAAAAAGGAGAGGAAATTTCTACTCGGGTACCAACCTCCTGGCGGGTGTGTGTTGACTACCGCCGTCTTAACGCAGCAACCAAGAAGGACCACTTTCCCTTGCCATTTATTGACCAAGTATTGGAGAGATTGGCAGGCAAGGAGTTCTTCTGCTTTCTGGATGGGTACTCTGGGTACAACCAAGTGGCGATCGCCCCTGAGGATCAAGAGAAGACTTCCTTCACTTGCCCGTTCGGTACCTACGCCTTCAAGAGGATGCCCTTTGGATTATGCAATGCACCCGCAACCTTCCAAAGATGCATGCTAGCTGTATTCACCGAGATGGTAGGTAGTTTTCTCGAGGTGTTCATGGATGATTTCTCTGTCTATGGTGATAGTTTCGATTCTTGCCTCGAGCACCTAGACAGAGTGCTTCGGAAATGCCGGGAAGTCAATTTAGTGCTCTCATGGGAAAAGAGCCACTTTATGGTCACAGAGGGTATTGTGCTGGGCCATGTCGTTTCCAAACGTGGTATGGAAGTCGACCCAGCCAAGGTGGATGTCATTTCAAACCTTCAGCCACCTCAGTCAGTAAAGAATGTGAGGTCATTCCTGGGGCATGTGGGATTTTACAGACGATTTATCAAGGACTTCAGCCGCATTGCCCGACCTCTGACAGAACTCTTGTGCAAGGAGACGGAGTTTATTGTTGATCAGCCGGTTCTCCTTGCTTTCAATCAATTAAAGGAGCTTATCACTCAGGCTCCAATCTTACAGCCTCCCGACTGGACTCTTCCATTTGAGATAATGACCGATGCGTCAGATTTTGCAGTCGGAGCTGTTCTAGGGCAGAGGAAAGACAAGGCGCCCTATGCCATTCACTATGCCAGCAGAACATTAGATGAAGCTCAAAGAAATTATACAGTGACAGAGAAAGAACTGCTGGCTGTGGTTTTCACCTTAGAGAAGTTCAGATCCTATTTGTTGGGGTCGAAGGTCACAATTTTCATGGACCACTCTGCTATCCGATACCTACAGCAGAAGAAGGATGCCAAGCCAAGACTGATTCGCTGGATCCTTCTCCTCCAGGAATTCGATCTGGAAATTAAGGACAAACCTGGAGTTCAGAATGTGGTAGCAGATCACCTCTTCAGAATTGAGCAGCATGAGTCTCCTGTGAGCAATGCACCTATCACAGAAACTTTCCCTGACGAAGCTATCTTAGCAGTGGATTCTCTCCCTTGGTATGCTGACATTGTCAATTACCTTGCCTCGGGGGTAATACCTTCGGATTGGACGAAGAATCAGAAGAACAAATTCATGTCGACCATCCGCTTCTACCAGTGGGAAGATCCTCTCCTATTCAGAGAAGGGGCAGATTGTATTTGGCGCAGGTGCATCCCTCAGACGGAGCAATCTAGTGTCCTCGAGCATTGTCATTCGCTCGAATCTAGTGGGCACCATTCTGGAGATCGTACGGCAGCAAAAGTATTGCAGTGTGGCTTCTGGTGGCCCACATTATTCAAGGATGCAGCAGACTTTGTTAAAAGATGTATTGACTGTCAGCGACTGAAAGGTACACTCACTGCCAAAGATTCAATGCCTCTGAAAATTATTCAGATAGCCGACGTCTTCGATGCATGGGACATTGACTTCATGGGACCTTTCCCTAACAGTCAAGGTTTTGAGAACATCCTTCTTGCCGTCGATTACGTGAGTCGTTGGGTTGAAGCTATTCCCGCCCGAGCCGCCGACATCAAAACAGTTTGCCAGTTTCTGAAGAAGAACATCATTTCGCGGTTTGGGATACCAAAGATTCTCATCTCAGACGGGGGTAGCCATTTCATCAACAAAGAGGTCAAGAAGTTAACGAAGGAGTACGGCATCGATCACCGTGTCGCGTCTCCTTATCATCCGCAGACCAATGGCATGGCGGAGTTATCCAATAGAGAAATCAAGACCATATTGCAGAAACTTGTTAGGCCAAACAGAAAAGACTGGTCTCAACTCTTGGACTCAGCTCTTTGGGCTTACCGTACGGCCTACAAGTCTCCCTTGGGCATGTCGCCCTACCGTCTTGTGTATAGAAAACCATGCCATCTGCCCGTGGAATTAATTCACAAATCTCTTTGGGCAATTAGTAATTGTAACTTGGACTCACAAAAAAGTGGTCAGAAGAGAAAAGATGATCTGAACAGGCTCTTGGAATTCCGAGACTGCGCATACGATAACACCTTGATGTACAAGGAGAAGGTGAAACGCTGGCATGACCGGCACATCAGACGAAAGACCTTCGACGTTGGGCAGAAAGTGTGGTTGTTTGATGCAAAGTTGCGGATATTTCCAGGTAAATTAAAAAGTAAGTGGACAGGGCCATTCCGAATATGTGAAGTGCGTGACAACGGAAGCATTGCGATATCAGAATTGTCCCCTGACGCACAGCCCTTCATCGTCAACGGCCAACTACTGAAGCCTTACTTGGAACCCGATGCATTCTTGGCCATTGTTGACTCTATTCAACTAGTGCACCACGATGACATCTCCACAGCACCTGCAGCACCAAAAGATTCAGACGATGTACTCCAACCACTATTTCTCTGATTTTCTTCTTTTCTTCTTTTCCTTTTCTATTTTCTTTTTCTATCTAAAAGGTGCCGCCTTTGTAGACAGTTTTCTATACTTAGGACGTACTTTGTCCTAAGTATAGGGGGATGTGCACCTAGAGTTTTTGATTTCGGTTTGATCTTCTCCATTGTCTCCTCTTCTTGTCTATACTTAGGAGTATCTTACCCTAAGTATAGGGGGAGACAATCTGAGCACGATCAGTATATTCCCACCCTTGACCCTCCCTGCTTTTTGTACAGTCTGCTATACTTCGGATTATTTGATCCTAAGTATAGAGGGGACGGTCAACTTCCCATTCATTCATTTCATTCATATTTATTCTTTAGATCTGTCTATACTCAGTACGAGTTATGTCTTTGCTTTTTCCTTTCGATCTATGAGGACATAGCTCAAGCTAAGTATAGGGGGGTCATATATACCATGTATATACTAAAAGCCATAACTCATACTGAAAAATAAAATATCACTACAACATAAAATAAAATATAAAAAGTAGCTTTACAATAATGAAAGATGATTGTGAGTTCCTCAGGCTCATTGTAATTGTACTGACTATTGAGTCAGAAAAGTGTTTTGTACGAAACATTTTCCTTTGAAAAATCTTGTGAAATTTGTTTGAAAATAGCGTGAACAAGTATTCAACGTTTGAAAAATTAGTTTGTGTGTAAAACCTATTTTCTTTGAGTGAAAGCAAAAACTTTGTGAAAATTAGTGTGCAAATGATTGTGAAAAGTTGATTGTCAAAAACTGTTTTGAAAAATCTATCTATGTTGTATAAAACATTTGTAAAAGGATTTTCAAATGTGTGTACATGTTGCAAAAATTATTTTGGACTAGAGTTTTCAAAAACCCTTGTGAAAATGATTTTCGAGTAAGTCTGAGGAATCCGCACAAAAATCTCTCATTTGTAAACAAGGAATAAGCCAAATAAAATTTATATGAACTGAAACCATATTGTACATCAAATACAATTTTTCTTCTTTTGTATCTACTGATTAATAAATCAGATACCTATACAAGTACGATTTGAAAAATAGTGTGACCAGTTTTGAAAAATTTGATGTGAAATGATTTCAAATGTGTGAAATTGTGTTGATTGCAAAACTTTTCTTTGTGTGAAAGAAAGGATTTCAAAAACCTATGTGCAAATGTCTTGAAAAATGCTTGTCAAAATTATTGTGAAAATTGTATATATACATATAGTGTGAAAAATCTTTGCAAAAATAGTTTTCAAATGTGTGTAAATAATTGCAAAAATTATCGTGTATAATAGTTTGCAAAATTATTTTCAAAAAGCTAATAAGAACACCATTGCAGATACTAGTAAATCAGAAACAAGACACATACAATTCTTTCTGTACATACCCAAATAAACTATTTCATTCACACCTGTAAGGTTGCTAAAAATTCCTAAATTTTGAAAATAAAGCAGCACGCCCGTGTAAATAAGTGTATATACTTTTTGAATATTTTCAGTTCGTACTTCCTGTGCAGAAATTCTTTTTGTAAAAACATTCTTTGATTCTTTCAAATTTTTGTGAAAAATTGCATCATTCATTGTGCACAGCATAAGCATACCATTCATGTTCTTTTTGAGTGAAGCTTGATGATTGAATCAGTCTAAGAAAGTCTCAAATTGGAGCTCGGTTAGACCTTACCGCACCTAATTGCACTGGAACCTTATGGGAACTAGGTTTAAGGTACCTCAGGTCTATACAGACTTAATTCTTTCAGAAATCAGGGCTGGGTTCAAGTCACCTCAGTGGACTAACTAGAACTTTTCGAGACACACGTATGACTCTTACCGACCGTGATCTAACTTGGACACCTGCACCTTTCACTTGGCTCAACTCAGTTGGAGTGGTGAGGGGGTTGGATTTGCCAGTCTGAGACGCACACGGGTGGAAACATTCGTCCTCGTCTAGGGAGGGAAGTGCATCCCAACCGGATCCAATAGCAATGAGGTCTAAAGACAGGAGATTGTGGGTTGCGATAAAGCTTCAAAAGAGGGATAGTCTACTGGCTCAAGAGGAAAAACTCCTTATGTAAATGCTGCTGTGAATAGTATGTTGAAAAAAAAAATGAAATTGGTCAGGCCTGTACAAAAATAAAATGCCTGCAAAGTATGTACAAAGTCAATAAGCAAGCTTGAGCTCCAAAGTCAAACATGTAAGCCTGCAGCTGGATGACTTGACTACACTGGTCTTGCATCCCGGGATAGGTAGCTACACTGGCTACCGTCCATTCTTCTCTTCACCCCCTCCTCTTGAGCTGGTTGCCACTTGAACTTAGAAGGGAATACCCTGCTCCTCGAGGAAAGAGCTGCTGGATTGGGGAATCATTGGGTTGTCATTCTGGAGAAGTCAGTTCCTTTATTATTTCAGTTGGGGAGAGCCACTATCACTTACACCGTACAAGTCAGCTTCATAGTTATAAGAGTTTGCGTATGATGTAGACTAGTTCTGACCCGGCTATTGAGGTGGGTTGAACCGAATTCTATGACTATCGAAGGCTGTTGTATTTTAGAGCTGGTTCCCGACTAGGTTCCACACACCTTCACACCCAAGGTCTGACAGGAGCTCCAAATTCAGATTTTGTAAGGACATGCATTGCACTGAAAGCATCCCTATTCACTCTATATTTCTTTCATTTTCCTTTTTCTTTTCTTTATTCTTTTTGCACTTATTGCATAAGTGTTTGCTAGGGACTAGCAAAGGCAAGTATAGGGGGGTGATGAATCTCCATTTCATCACCTTTATTCTATCATCTTGGCCTCAAAAACCCTAGCAAATGCATGTAAATAGCATCAATTTGTACATAATAGCATTCATTATTCATTTATATTAATTATATATAAAATAAGGTTTTTAATGCCAAAATTATAGAATAAAGAGAAGAAAAGAAAAAAGGAATAAAATATTGCAAATATTTTATGACCCTAACCCCGAGACCAAGTACAGAATGGAATTGGTCGACAAGGAATAAAGTAGGGGGAGATAAGGGCCAATGATCCAATAAATACTCCATTCATTTATGCATTTTTGGCACCTATTTTGTACATATTTATTTATTCAACAAATGAAGAAACTTTGTACATGAAAGTTGTAGATAATAATGTGAATAAAAATACAAAATTGAGTTTTTGTAAAAATAATACCCAGTGTACATTTTATACACAGAATAAAAAGCCAAAATCTCAACTTCACAAACCCATATCTTGCAAATAAAAACTCCAAATCACCCAAACTCACCTTTAATTGTATATAGCATTCCATAAACTATTTTATAAAATTGGTTTCATAATTTTTGGAGCTCATATGCAGAAGTTAGGTTTTTGGCCCTTCCTGTATATAGGACTGATTAAAATATTCATTTTATTCAGTATTTATTATTTGCACAAAATCATATTTTTAGAATTTTGTAAATAATGTATATAATGCACGTACACATTAAAAATAGAAGGAAACCAAAACTAATTTGTAAAATAAAATAAGTCTATAAATTCATAGACAAAATACCTATGATATGTACCTATCTATAAATAAAAAGGGCTTTAATCCTTGATTCTTTTGCTCTTCTATATTTTTATAATAATGTATACATTGTACATGGCTCATTAGAAATACAAAACCAAAATAAAAATCAAGAAAATATATTAAATAAATTAAGTGTACAAGATACATAGATAAAATACCTATAAGTATACCTACATACATCTATACTTATTTATTTAAAAATATACATAAACTCATAAAAATCAAACAAAAATAACTTTATACTCACAAAAATAAATTATGAATTTATGAAATAAGCCAATAAAATAATAAAAGAAAATAAACAAATTAAAAATAAAATACATGAAAATACATGTAAATACATACATATACATATTAACCAAATAAAACTATAACAAAACACCTCGAAAAATTCAATAAAAATCATAAATAAATACTAGATGAAATAATACACATTTTTTATTTTATAAGAAAAAATTAATAAAATCATTTAGGGCGTCAAATAAATCAATCTTCCTTCAGATTTGCTATTTTGTCTCGTAGCGGCTTACGTGGCCCAATGAGGCGCCGGCCAACGTTGACTCCCAGGTCAACTGTCCCATCCCTCGCCTGGCGTCTCTGAACTGTCTACTCCCCCGATTTCATGCCTTTTTCCCGGGCACACCATCCATCAATCGACAACGCTTCCTTCACAAGAATTGTTCCCTAATCTTCCATGATGCCCGCCAAAATCATAGATCAACCAGATGTTCATTGGATCAGTTAATAATCGCCGGGTAATAAGGCCCCTTGCCAATGTTTATAAATAACAAGCTCCGCTTCCTTCCTCGAATTTGGCCACTTTTATTCCAACCTAAAGCCTAGATATCGTTCCTGGATTGTTCCTCGTGACAGGGGGAGTAGCCCAGCGCCGTGACTCGGCCGGAGGGAGGAGATTTTGATGCGGCGGAGCTCCGGCGTCCGCCCTGCTCCCTGGAGGCCCCCAGGTATAAGAGCTGACCTTTCTATGCATTTTTAGTTAGTTTTAGATGTAAGCTTTTCATTCCAGTCATTAGAATAGGTTTTGATTAATGCCTGTAGTTTAGAAATCGAAATTTGAAGTTCGCCGGAGCTCCGCTCCGGCGACTTCTCTACCCTCGTTTCGACTGTATCCGACCACCCCAAGCACCTCATCTCGTTCCTCGACGCTTCCTTCATCCATTTCGCGCACTTGTTCAACCCAGGACCCTAGGTCCTGGCGAATCGAGGCTCCCCCTCCGCCGTTCGCCGGAGCCCCTCCGCCCATCTCCATTGTGCATCGTAGCTTCAAAACCCCAGGTCGAGGAGCAAGCTCTCTCGCCCGCGGTTCTTCCTGTGCAGGTACTTCGAAGAACCGAGCCCAACTGGACTCGCACGGATCCGGTAAGAGGCTCCTGGGAGCCCTTTTCTTCTCCGACCTCGCTTCATCGACTCGGATCCCCAGGAGCCATGAAAACGCCATCAATCGACGCTGGATGCTTCCAGCTACCTTCAGAACACTTCAGACTCGTCGGAGAACCCTGGAGGAGCCCACGCTCTTCGATCCAAGCTCGCCAACTCCGAGCTTCTTCCCCGTTCTTCCAGGGGGCTTCAGCGCCGTCGGATCAGGAGAGCCGCCCCAGACTCAACAGGAACCGTCCGATGGAGCATCGTACCCACCGTCAGATCAGCGGGGCTGATCTAATCTCGGCGCTCCATCGGCGAAGCGTCATCGGGCGTCCAGGAGACGACGCGTGGCAAGTGAGAGGAGCAGAACCGTCGGATGCCACGTTTTTATTAGGGGTAAATTTCACACCCACCCCCTTGCTTTTTGTATTTAATATTTAATGCCAAAAATAAAAGTCACAGTTGTAAATAAAATGTCTATTTTGCAAGAGGACCCTCGATGTTTTCAGATTTGCACTTTAGTCCTTCCGCGCCTTACGTGCAGCAACCACGTGAGGCGCGTGAAATTTTGCAGTCAAGCCCCTCCGGGTCCCTGTAATTATTAAATGGTCTTGAAAATAAAAATTAAAGTGTATTTTTGCTGTGATTTTTGCATGTATGCCCCTGCGACTTATTGTATTTGCAAAAACACCCCTACTAGGCCATTTAATTTTTGAATGTTTTGTCTATTTATTTTGTGCTTCATGTTAAATCAAAAAATCTTGGAAAAATAGATTTAAGCTATTGATTGGTCGTGCTTGCATGTCATATTTTTAGTTTGTCATTTTATGGCCTTTTTGTATTTATTAAAAATCAAAAACATGTCTTTTATTCACTATCTAGAGTATAAAATCCCAAAAAAATATCAAAATGCCTTGAAAAATTCTAAAAAAATTCCATGTGGTGTATTTTGTCCTATTCTAGTGTCAGTCCAAAAAACCCTAAAAATCTCAAAAGGAAAACCTTAAAAATGCAAAAATAACCAAAAACTTCAAAAAAATATTAAAAATCACAGAAAAATCAGAAAAATACAAACTCAGGCCCTATTTATGCTATATTTTATTTTCTTTACTAGAAAAATCGTGTGGGAAAATTTTGAGGCTTGTAACTATTTTCAATGTTCATTTTTATTACAGCCAGACCTTATTCCACTGTTTGCTATTATGTAGTTAATTAAAAATACTAAACATATTCTCAAAAGTGTCCAAAAATCACAAAAACAGTAAAAAATGATGAAAAAGCTAAAAAGATTTTATTTCTTAATTTTTGACTATTTTTAAGCATTTTTGTAAATATTTTAGTACCCCTTAATGTATATATAAGTATTTCCTAAAAAAAATCTATGTGTATATATATATGCACTTTCTAATTATATTATTATTATCTATATATATATATAGAAACAAAAAAATATATATATAAATATATATTAATAAATTAAAACAAAAAAAACGTATATATATATATTCAATTAATTAAAACCCACTTCTCACAAGGATGACTCATTCACACCTGACGGCTCATGCATTTTGTATTGCTCTCTGTGGTTCGACCTCTACATGCTTGTTCCCTATACATTTCATGGTAGAGTAAATAAAAATTAATTCACATTTATTTTCGAGCTTGATTGTTGTATTATTTGTTGTGGGTTAATTGCTGATCAACCCCCATATTCTGCGAGCGGTCGCCGCAGCGACACCTTGGTATTATTTATTCATGGTGACCCTCGTGGTCTGTGGGCGCGTTATCAGCCACTTAGCTGCACCCCCCGGCACAGCCTCCCCTTCCCCATATATATATATATATATATATGTATATATATATATATGTATATATATATGTATATATATAGGAAATTTATCCAATGCGCACAGGGCCCATTTGAGTTTCGGTGAGCCCCTCTTTTCAGCCCTTTGATCTTAATCCAACCATCATAGTTTTACACGTGTATTGCCTTTTTTAAGGAGATATTTTCAATCCCTAAATAGTAGGAACCGTAATCATAATGGGAAGAAAACTAAATTGGAAATTATAAGAAAGTCTAAAAATAGCACGCACTTAAAGAAACATATTGTATTGCAACGACAAGGGAAGGGATTGATCTGGCGATTTACAGCGTGAGGAGATTGATATTGTAAACTGAGACGATCGATTTGTCCAATGTAAGGTTTCGTTTTTGAAGATTAAACGTTTATTTCACGTTATTGGTAGAATCTCATCGTTTTTCGAGTTTTTGATTTCAGTTTTTAATGTGATTGATTATTTGCGATTGTATTTGAATCATGATATCTTAGAAGCAATGGTGAATGTTGATTCTTGGTTGGAATTGGATCGTCAGAATATCATATGAGAAGGAGATTTGGATCATGAAAACACTACTTCAGAAGGATCATGTTCAATTTATTTACTTTTGAATCACGAAAAATTACTTATATCACGTTATGTTACCGAGTCAGATTATTAAAAAAAATGATATTAAATTACTTAAGGTATTTGTCAAAGTTACTGATAATATGGCATGAATTACTTTTCTATATATTATTCTTACTGATTCATTTTTATTCACTAGCTACTTATGTATCTTAAGAAAATACTGCGTATTACTTGTCAGTTTGCCATTCTTACTAAATCTTTTATACTGAATTACTAATGTATTTACTTAATTTACTTATAAGATATTTTATATTACTATCGCCAACACAATTGTTACTTTTCATGCATTCTTTTAAAAATATACTGAGTTACTAATGTATTTACATTGTTTACTGAGATGATATTTTAATTTTACTACTGCCTTCATAATTGTTACTGCTCCCTCTTTAGTTCTTACAATTTCCAACTACTAGTTTACTAATTCATTTTTATTTCAGGTATATCAGATGCCCGAATACCTCTGATGTTTTACAACTCGCAACATCATTCGTGGATGAAAAAAATAAAAAATGAAACATTGGATCATGAGAGCATCATATCAGAAGAAACAACGAGGAATGACATGCAATTGGATTTGAATCAGGAGACATATGTGTATTTTTACTAAGACACACGTGAAAGTTACTGAGACAAACGTGAAAGTTATTGAGATAAACGTAAAAGTTATTTACATATTTATTTATACAAAGTTACTGATGTCATTTGCCTATGTTACAGGCATTTTGTTAAGTGTTACTTGTCCTTCTATCATTCTTACTGAATCAATTATATTTAGAATGTCGTCTTCAAATCAGATTCCATAAGAATGATATAAAATCAAGTAACAACAAACAAAGAAATGTAATCAGTAACACATATACAATAGTACAGTAAATGGTTGTTGCGAGATTAGTAATACCCAAACAATGGTCAGTAATTTACATTCATTTTATTATATGGTTCAAAATTCAGTAATATATACACACTGGGCAAGTAAGTAGTTGTTATGACATTAGTAAAACTATAACAACTGATCGGTAATTTTCATATGCATTATAAGTAATTTAAAAGATTATACAAGTAAATAAGAGGTGCGTCAGTAACACTGCATTTAGTAACTATAACATTAGTAACAATCATAACGAGTTCAGTAAAATGGATATATGTAATCAGTAATCATTGTATGGACATTAGTAGTTTACATACTTAATTACTGATCTCAAAATATTAATTACTTGATAACTGAATATGTATTACTTGAGTAATATGAATGAATTACTGATATCCTTACAATGTAATATTACAGATGTAAAATACTGACAACTGTTTCAGTATTACTGATCTCGCAACACATAATTACTTGAGTATAATATACACATTACTGATAAAATTGACAACGACTATTTCTTCGGTACGAAATTAATGATTTGCATTTATCTTTCCAAAACCGTCTTCCTTTTTTTAAGGACTCGATATAACTGGAAATATAAAAGGCTCAAACTAATTAATATCCTGCTAAAATTGTGCTCCTTCGAAATAGGCAACATTCAAATGGAAATACACGTGGCGAGCCCATGTTTGGTGCTCACCACAACTCAAATGGGCCCTGTGCGCATTGGATAAGCCCTCTATATATATATATATATTTATATATATATGTATATATATATATGTATATATATATATATATGTATATATATATATATATATGTATATATATATAGGATTTCTTTCAAATAGGACTTGGTCCTTCCATCCCTAAGGAAGGCCAGCCTCTTTTTTGTATAAAACAGGATGACTTTAGTAGAATACATATACAGTTTTATATTATAATGTGAAATTTTAATGTTTGTATTATAATGCGCAGTTTTGTATGCGGCTTTGTATTTATAACGTGCACCTATAATACAAATTGTATACGTATTCTACTAAAGTGTTCATGATTTATACAAAAAAGGGCCGGCCTTCCTAAACTCAGGAAGGACTGCATCCTATTTGAAAGGGCTCATATATATATAGAGAGAGAGAGAGAGGAGTGATCCTATGAGAGCAAAAAGTTATGAGAGCATGAGAGGGATGATTCTGGACCACATGATTCACCCAGGAGAGAGAAGACCATGAGAGAGAAAAAAATCATGTGGTCCAGAATCATTCCTCTCATGCTCTCACAATTTTTTGCTCTCATAGGATCACTCATATATATATAGGGGGCCTTTCAAATGAGACGTGGTCCTTCCATCCCTAAGGAAGGCCAACGATCTGGGCCATCGGATTCAAATCCAACGACACTTTCAATTTTGTTGCTCAAAAGGGCATTTTGGTCATCATTTTTTACATTAATTATGCATGCTAATTAATATTCCGAAATACTAAATTTAGCTATTTTTATTTTTGGTATTTTTCGCAATACCATATTTAAAAAATATTCAATTTTGTGATGGACGATATTATCGGGGCATACGTTTGTATCCTCACGTATTTTTTTTGTAGAATTTAAGGTTCCTTTTGTAATGACTGCATGTTTTTTGTAGAATCCGTTGTTCATTCAAAAAGTCGTCCGTTATTTGTAAATTTTGCATGGTTCTTTGTAAAATACAATTCATATTAGTAATTAATGTGTGGTTCTTTGTAACGATTGTACGGTTCTTTGTATAATAAAATTTGTATAGTTTTTTTTATAAAAATTGTGGTAGTCATTCATGCTTAATTGACGTGAATATATAAATCAATGTATAAAACACATCTAAAATGTATAATGCACGTCCGAAATGTGTAATGCACATCAATATAAATAAGATTTATAAATGCACAGACAAAAATTGGTCTGAAAATAAAGCACAATAAAATATACCTACAGAAATTTTTTTTGGAATTTTTTTAAGCAATTTTTCGAATTTTTATGGATTTTGAAAGTGTGGGCAAGCAAAAAGACACTATTTTTTATTTTTTAAATATATCAAACAACAATAAAAAATAATGAAACTTTTATACAATGGAGTACACTATGTAATAATTTTCTCCAAATTTATTGAGCAAGAAAAGCCATTGATTTCATTAGAGAGAGCAACAAGTTCAAGTTCTGGAATAATAGGGACGTAAACGCAAATATTTATAGTTTTCTCACTTAGTAAATAACAAGAAGTTAATGTAGGGTGAGACTGAAATTTACCCAGAGAAGAGCAACCCTTGCACGTGATGTTTCTGGAGGCGGGGACGCATCTACAAGATTTGAAAACATCAGGGAATAACATGCAATTCTCCCAAAATATTTTATTTTAAAAATTCCCTAGGTTCTGTGGTTGCTTCCTTCGTTGCTTTCTGTTCAAGATGGAAGGGGAGGTGCAGACGCCCACCGCCACAGATCTGGAGGGGAGGACGGCAGTGGCAGCGGGGGTGGTCGGCGAAAGGGAGATCGGAGGAGGGCGCGGTCGGCCTCGCGCGCGGCAGCGGCGGCCGTGGACGCGTGGCCGCTGCTCGCGCGCAGGAGGTGCTTAAAGGGGGTCACGGGCCGCCGCCGGCACTGGGGGTCAGATCGCGCGGTTGGCGCGGGCGGAACTCAGGGCGGCGACGCGTGGCGCGACTGGGAGGTCCGCGCCGCTGGGCTGGTGGGCGCCTGCGCGGCGTGGGGAGGCGGCCCGCGCGCGCGGAAGGTGGCGAGGAGAAGCGGCGCGCGCTGCAGGCAGAGCAGACCGCGGCCTCGCGCGGCTGAGCGCGCGCGGAGGCGCGGTCAGGAGGTGGTCGGCGAGGCAGGAGGGGGGCCTGCCGCGGGTCGCTGGGCGCCTGGAGAGAGAGGGGCGGCGCGGGCTTGACGCGCGGCAGCCGGCGGTGGCTCGTCAGGTGGTCGGCGCACTGGAGCGCGGGGGCGCAGGCGGTTGGAGGAGCAGGCCTGGAGGGAGGAGCGCGCACGGCAGTTTGGGCCACCGCGCGTGGCTTGGCGGGGGCGAGCGCCGTGGATCTGCGGGGTCGAGCTGCGGCGCAGCCGCCGTGGACGATGCCCGCCTGGAGGCGGAGGGCGGCGTTGGGGGAGCGCTGGGGGGCCGCCGGCGGCTGGAAAAGAACCTGTTGTTGTTATTTTTTTGTTTTTTTTGTTTAATTATTTTTTTATTATTGTAAACCTGCAGGAAATACGTAAAAAAAATGTATGTTTCTTTTTGTTTTTTTAACAGGAAATGTAAACAGAGATAGAAAGAGAGAAAGGATTTTTTTAATTTTTTTATTTTGATTTCCCTGCAAAACAAAATCTTATAGATGAAAAAAAAAGTAAATTTTTTTTTATTTTTCCTGCAAAACAATGGTTAGGGATAAAAACAACCACAACAATTTTTTTTATTTTGTTATTTATTCCTGCACAACAAAGATTAGATAAAGTAGAAAGATAAAAATTTTATTTCCTTTTTTTTAAATTCTTCCTGCAAAAACGAATGTAAGATGAACAGGAACATTAATAATTATATGATTTTTTTATTTTTTTTTTTTTGATTTTTTATTTATGCACAATAATAGGATAAGTGAATGGATTCGGATCCGCGAAATGGAAGATAGATCCGTGGACTCTGACCACCGTGCGTGGTCGGAGGTGTGTGGTTGCGTGAGGTAGAAAAAGAACGCGTTGAGATCGCGACGTGAGATGAAAAATCGATGTCGGGCGAAAATGTATTGAGATTTTTTTTATGATCTAAATTCTAAAAACTGCACCTACACTAACATCTAAACCTACAATTTACCTACGAGAAACGACAAGTAAAAGTAGATCTCACCTTGGGGTTTGAACACGCCATGATGGCCTCGACGAAGCTCAAATCGCTGTCATCGACTGGATCGGAGGTTAGGACCCTCTTCAACAAGAAATCTCTCGGAAACCGGGCTCCTCTCCGCCAAAGATCGATCAAAGAAGAAATGAGGGAGGAGCCCATTAAAAAGAAGACGAAAGTCAAAATGGAAAAAAATCTACAAATAAGGAAGGTGTTTATTGGGTGGATTAATAAAATAATTAAATTAATAAATTAAATAAATAATTAATTACGAAATTCGAAATAAATAAATTAAATTAATAAATCAATTAATTGGAAATTAATTGGCCACCTTAATGGTGGCCATTAAAGGCATGAAATCAAATCTAATATATATGGTATGTTATAAAATCAAATAAATCAAATAAAATCAATTAATTAAATACAAAATTAGGAATTAAATTAAATTAATTAATTAATGTTAGATAATTAAATTTTTTGATGGTTTTTATTTAAGTAAGTTAGTGGTATACATATATTATATACATATAATATAATGTACATAGGTGCAAATAAGGAAATAATTTTTATACAAGATTTTTTTATTTTTAATTTTTTTTAATTTTTATTTTTATTGAAAACAATATTTACAATATACACATTATGTAAGAATAAATATTAATAATTATATACAACAAATATATGGGTAAACTGCACAATATACCCCAGAAAACCGACTTTTTAACCGTAACTCCAAAAAAACAAAACCACAGCCATTTGAAAGATAATTTAATTTATATTATGATGGAAGTAAGTTTGGTTCAATTTGAGCTTGTATGGAGCCGGAATTGATGTTTCAACTATCGCATTACGGCTTTTTCTGGGTGTAATTATTTGCAATATATACAATATTTTAATTTACAAATATTTTTATTATTAACAATACAATTTTATTTACAACTTTTATTTACAAAAGTAATTAGTTTGAGGTCAAATTATGTACAAATAAAATAATGTAAGTTTTATACAAATATACATGAAAAATATGTAGAAGACATTTTTTGATTTTCTGACAGACAACCTTATCTCCCCCTACTTTATTCATGGTCAATCAGGTCAAGTCTTGACCTTCTCTCGGGGTTTGGGCCAGTCTGTATTTATTGCATAAATACCTCCTTTTCTTTTTCTTTTCTTCTTTATTCTTTTATTTATGTACAAAAAGTGTTAAAAATGCATAATTAACAAATGCATGCAAAATGGTAATTTTATGGAATTAGTGGTTATTTACAGGTATTTGACTAAGGAAAAGAGGCTAAAAAAGAATAAAGGCGATGAATCGTGGATTCATCAGTCTTCCATGAGTATAGAAGGACCAAGTCCTATTTGAATAGATATCCTCTGTGTGTGTGTGTGTGCGTGCGTGCGTGCGTGCGTGCGTGCGTGTGTGTGTGTGTGGAAAGGGATCCTACTCCATGGAGTAGGCAACTTACCTACTCCACTTTCAATTTTTTTTAAAATTTTTTTATTTTTTTTTTAAATGCTTCCATGGACTTTCATAACTATATCCCTCTAATATGTATTCAATTTTCATCAGAAAAAGAGACTCCTACGACCTCCATCCAGAACATGAAAAATACAGCAAATCTGTGATCGCTAAAAAATGTCCGTTTGGATGGAGGCCATAGGAGTCTCTGTTTTTGACGAAATTTGAATAACATATTAGAGGGATATAGTTATGAAAATCCAAGGAAGCATTTTTCAAAAAAAAATAAAAAAAATTGAAAAAATTGAAAATGGAGTAGGTAAGTTACCTACTCCATGGAGTAGGATCCCTTCTCTCTCTATCTCGATATATAGGATATTTACATCCATAATTGAGTAGTTTCGTAACTACCCCAGAAACCCTCCATTATCACGAATTACACCCATGACCTCGAGTCGTCCTTAACTCTTACATAGCATAACCCAGAGTAGTTTCTTAATTACGCACATAACCCTGAGGAGTACCTTCCATCCGTTTCTTCGTTAAGTATGACGGAATCCGTTATATAATACACCTATGAGTTCACATTATTTACAAGGGGTACTACTCCTTTCCTTCACTCGTTCTTCGACCTCCATCACCTTTCACTTCACCTTCCTCAATCTCTATATGTCGTTGCTGCTATTGATCGTGCAAGGTGCGGTTGCTCGTGTGAGGGGAGAGGAAGGGGAGGAGTAGCATCTCTTGCTGCTCGTGTGACGAAAGGGAAAGAGTTGTTGGCATTGTAGCTCGCGCAAGGGGAGGGGAATGCGGAGGGAGGGGAAGGAGAGGAGCAGCAACTGTTGCTACTCGCATGACAGGAGGGGAAGGGTGTTGGTGTGGCTGCTTGCGCGAGGGGAGAGGAAGGGGAGGAACAACAACACTTGTTGCTCGCGCGACGGGAGGGAAAGAACTGGTGTGGTTGCTCGAAAGAGGGGAGAGCAAGGGGAGGAGAAGCAGCTCTTGTTGCTCGCACGACGGAAGGGGAAGTGCTTATGCGACTGCTTGCACGAGGGGAGAGGAATGGGAGGAGGAGCATTTCCTGCTGCTTGTGCGACAGGAGGGGAAGGGTCGATGGTGTTGTAGCTTGTGCGAGTGGGGGGAAGGCGGAGGGAGGGGAAGGGGTGCTGGTGCGGCTACTCGCGCGACGATGGTTGGCCTGGAGGAGGGGGAGGTGGAGGAGGGGAGGCGGCAACTGGCCTGGAGGAGGGGGGCGGCGACAGCTGGCTTTGAGGAGGGGGAGGGGTGGAAGAAGAAGTGTTTTTTTTCTTTTTATTTTTGTTTTTGGTTTAATTTTAACCGTTAGATCGAGGATGGGTTAGTTAACTCAGAGGCTTGATTGAGTTAATGAATTAAAATAATAGAGGGTTGTGGGTGTAGGACAGCGTACTTATTTGGGGTTTCTCATGTAATTTATGATTATGGAGGTTCCTAGGGTAATTACGAAACTACTCAAGATTATGGGTGTAAATATCCATACACACACATACATACATGGAGGTGAGGAGGATGGAATTGTAGGAATACGGTAATTAAATAGCTGTAGCAATCGATAACATGCATTCACATCATTAGATACGTCAGAATCTATCTTCTTCGTTTCAAATCGACCTATCATAAAGGGTTTAGTGGGGCTACCTCAAGGGAACTTTGATACCCCCATCCTTAGTTTTTCAATTCTTAAGGTATTTTCTGAAAAACTTGAAGGGGAGGAGGGATTTCGTTCACTACATAACATCATATTCTCATTTAAATTTCGTGTGAAACAATCGTTTCAAACATGTCCATCTAAAATATGTCAATTTTAGTAACTTTGAGATCGTTAAATTTGACAGGCTTGATGGACGATGTAGGAATCTCGAATTGAGTTAAAATTTAAATGACAACGTGGTGTCATATAGTGATCGAAGTTCCACGTTAGCTCCCCCTAAGGGTAGTCCCATTATAACCTATCATATATATGGTTTAATTGAGCTACCCCCACTCTTATTTTTCTATTTCATATGGCATTTCTGAAAGTCATCGAGAATTTAGATCATTCAATGACAACATATTGTCATTTAAATTTCAACTCAATTTGAGATACATAATCCATCCATCAAGCCTGACAAATTTTAACATCACAGAATTGCAGAAATAGACCCATTCTAGATAGATTGGTTATGGATATATGTTTCAGATGAAATTCGAATGAGAATATAGTGTAGGTAACTTACCTACACACACCCCTTTTATCCTCTATTTTTTTAATTTTCTTCAAATGAATACATGGGAGATTTACTTAGAATATTAAGTGGAATATGTGATTCAAATTTCGTGGAAGATAAATATTCCAAATATGTCCATGTAGAGGAGTCGATTTCAACAATTTTGAGCCCATTAAAATTTGATTATCTTAATGAAGGAGATAAAAGTCTCGAATTTAATTGAAATTTGAATGATAACAGGGTGCTATGTTGTTATAAATCCTCCAAGTTTCATTTCAAAAAATCAAAAAAATATACGAAAAAGGAGTGGGCGTAGTTAAGTTGCCAACATCATAATGTAGGCTCTTTTTTGTCATATATATAGAGGGTGTATTTCAAATGAGATTGGGCATCATCACTTCTGTAGTGAGCCATCAATGAAACCCACGAAATCTCGATCCAATAGGTGTTTCTAATGCGTCATCCAAAGGTATATTTCTATCATTTCAATTTTTCAAAATTTGAATGTCCAAAAAATTAATGATTTTGAATTACTATTTTAGGCATTTCTGATTTGATATTTTTTGTTAATATGTACATTAATTCATTTTAAAAAAAAAGTTATTTTGTTCCGAACGAATTGGATTCAACTACATCTTTGTAAACTGAGATGAGTTTTGTAAAAATAAGTTTTTCTTTGTAATTTTGTAAAAAAAATTACATTCATAATCAATAGTTGTCAATAAAATTACTTTATTCTTTTGTAAGTTTTGTTTCAATTTTTTTTAAAAACGCTCTTTTATAAATATTTGTGTGTACACACGATGCGCATTTTTTTACGCTTTTTGTAAATGAATGTGTTTCTTTTGTAAAATTGCATGAATCTTTGTAATTTTACATGCTCTTATGTAAAACTTGCATGTTAATCTACAAAATAAAATGTCTAGTTAGAGATTGATAAAATGTAAAAAGTAATAATTTAGATTGTAAAAAGAATTTTTGAGATTTGTAGAAAAAAGATATGAGATTTGTACATGACAATTTAAGATTTGTAAACTGTTGTAGGGCATCTGCCCTCCTCCATGCCAAGCCACCCTCAATTGTCCTTCTCACTGTCACCACCCACGCCTCCATTGGTGTCACCTTCCTCGCAACCCCCATCCCATGTGTTGTCATGAAATCCAAAAGTAAAAGGATCTTTAATTGCAAAAGGGAAGAGCATCCAAGACACAAAACAATGGATCTCGACAAACCTAAACGCAACGTCGTTGGGAGAGGAAATGAGGGGGACTTGTGCTCCTCATCATCACACTCCACTGTCGAGGGAGTGGGACAGCGGGAGCCACACTCCTCCACATGTTGTCTCCAAATCTCAAGGATGTGCGTGCCATCGTTTCCATCACCACGGGAGAGAGAGAGAGAGAGACACCACCAATGTCAGATAGACATCAGCACCGCTGTCTCCCCCATCGTCGCAACCCACCCTCTATCTACTAGGGTTTGATGCCCATCTAGAGAGATTAAATGAAAATTAGCATTAATTAAAAAGTATGTCATCACATTCTATTTTAAAATATGAAAATGACTAAAATGAGTTTATCAATAATTAAACATTAGTATTAACACTATTTAATCTCAACCACGCAAATAAATCTAAAAGTTCATATTAATGGCTATCCATAGGGGCGGTGAGTCCCAGTCTCATTTTACATTATTCATATATATAGGATATCTTTCCAATGGGACATTGTCCTTCCATCCCTAAGGAAGATCAATGATCCCATGTATCCATAATTAATCAGGCAGTTGTTATAGGCATGTCGATATTATTATTTAATTAGAATAGAAAATCAAGTATTTATTATCTAATCATAAAAGAAATAAATCTAAAAAATAGAAAAGTCCTGAAATTTACAAAAAAAGAGATGGCATCTATGTATGTCACTTGATCAGAACCTCACTATTTTATGTATAAAAACAAATATCTTTAATTTATTTATTTTGTTTTTATAAATATAAGATGTATATTATTTAAATGTCAAAATTACTTAATCTAAAAGTTATATATTAATTAATATAATATCTAGGAAAAAGGGAGCATATATCAGAGGGTGCAAGTAACTCCCTACACCCAGCTCTTTTTTCAGGATTTTTTATTTTTTTAAAATGAAACCTTAGGACAATTAGATCACCATATATCACTATGGTGTCATTCCAAATTCATCCTAATTTAAGACTTCTATCATCTCCATTAAGATCATCAAATTTTAATCGTCTTAATTTTGTTGAAATTGCCCCTTCTATATGAAAATGTTAGGAATATTTGTTTTGCATAAAACTTGAAACACATATTCTCTTTAATATATTAAGTAAACCCTCCTAAGATTTCCTTCAAAAAAATACAAATATAATGGAAAAAAGATCGGGTGTAGGGAAAGATACCTACACCCCCAGGTGCAGGCTCCCAGCTCACTAATATCTATGTGCTTTTTCATTTGGGATTTTAACCCGACAGACCCTATAATATTTGCCAATGACCTCTACAACCTTTGAAATATCGTAATTCCTCTCTCACCCTCGTAAACTTGTTAACCTTTATTGTACAGACCCTGTGGTTAATCCCCATCCATTTAACCGTTAAAATCAAACTGATTCTGTTATCTTCTTTTATACTATACCTAATTTATTTATCAAATTTACTAGAAGTGTCATTCCCTCCCACCCTCCACCTCCAGCTGCCCCTCCCTCCCACCGTCCAACTTCAGCTGAACACATCGCCCCCCTCCCCTGTCGACCTCCACTGCTCGATCCCCCTACCGTCGGTCGGCCTCCACTGCTCGATCCCCTTGCCAATGTCCCACGCCTCGTGAAGCACGCGCCATCCCCCTGTCCCCCACTCGAAACCCCCCCAGGTCCCGCTGCCCCTCCCCACCACTCCCGATCGGAAGCCCCCCCCCCCCCCCGCCTTCCAATGTCGCTCCCGATCGGAAGCCCCCTTATTTCACCGTGACCCATCCGACCACTTATTTCTCCCGCTAACGGGTCAAGGCATTTTGCCCTCGACCCAGGATTTGTTTTGTGCAGGTTTGCAGGTCAAAGGACCCCATCTGGGGGTCCAACTGGTTCAGGCACAGGAGCTCCAAGCCTTCATCGTCGTCGGAGCATCTCCGATGTCTCCGGCCCCATCTAAGCATACCACCTGCTGCGGACGAGCTCCCTTGTCGATTTGCCCACCTCCGCAGCGTCTGAGGAGGTCTCATGCATACGTGTTGGGCCGACGAAACTCGCCGGTGACATGTTCTTAGAGGACCTCCAGGTGCCGTCAAATCGAGCCCGCGTCCCAGATTAGATCCCCTCCGTTCATTTAAGGGATCAGTCTGACCGTTGATCCATCTGAGGATCAAATCCACGTCGTTCATCGCCGAAGGGGTGTCCACCGTCCTCTACCATCAGATCGTCCACGTAGCGCCATCTCAGCCGTGGATCGTAATAAAGGGGTAAATTTCCTGTAGGCCCCTCTTCTTTTTGTTGGTATCGTTTCATCCTGTAAATATTTTATTTAGTAATTTTTAGTTTGGGTAATTTGCATGTAGGTCCCTATAGTCTTTGAATATTGTTATTTAGTCCCTGTTTATGTGGAACACGTGCTTCGACACGTGAGTAGTGGAACAATTGCATGATACACCTTGTAGTTTCTGCTTGTTACTGATTGGTATTTTATAAATAGGAATTACAAAAATACCCCTCTCTGTGCCAATCACGTGTGTTGCCCGTGCTTGTTTGGCTATTTGCATTTTAGTCCCTGTGATTTTTATACGTGTTATCTGTTTGGCCCTGAAACTATATTTCTTTACACTTAGGTCCTTGCATGTTGTGGCTTTTGTTTTTGTTGAATAAAATACCAAATAAAATCCAAATCAAATGAAATTTGGATGCGTGGCTCCTGTCACTGTGTAAAAATTTCACTATTTTTTGGGACATTTTTGTTACTTTTTGCTATTTTAAAAAAATCAAAAACCTTCATTTTTGCTAATGGTTGAAATAGAAAATCAACTAAAAATATAAAAACTTTGCTAAAAATTCTAGAAAAATTAAGGCTTGTTTATTTTATTGTTTTCTGACTTCAGTTCAATTTTTAACCCATTTAGATTCATAAAACCCATAAAAAGTAAAAAAAACCCTAAAAACCTTATAAAAATTATTAAAATTATATATAAACCAAATAAAATGCAATTTCTGTTTCCTTAGTTTAGTCTTTATTTTACTTTTCATAAAAATTACCCTTAGATTTTTATAGGCTAATTAGTTATTTTTAATTAGCCTTTCAAATCTGATTGCACATTACTTCACTATTTTTGTACTTTTTTATTTTTATAAAATCAACTAAAAATTAAAAAATTCTGAAAAAATCACCAAAAACACTTAAAAATATAAAAACACAAAAACAATTTTATTTAATATTTCTGACTTTATATGTTGTGTTTTATAAATAGTTGTTTGTGTACTTTTCCTTTGTTTTTATATTTTCTTTCTTATTAAAAATACAAAAAAATTAAATATATAAAAATTCACCAAAAACATTTCTTTTTTATTTTTTATTTCAGACTACTTCGTAGGCTGTCTCGGCCAATTCGTGATCCTTGTGTCTGACCCTGGTCGCTATACCAGGTTAAATAAATAGCGAGGACCGCTTTTGATTCTTATTGATTTATTCTCTAATTTTGGTAGTCTCTGAATTTTCTTGATTGACCGAGTCTCGAGATCCGGGTCGCAACGACCCTTGAGTGATTTTATCCTTATCCGGATCTGTGAGAGTATTTTTCGGTCCATTAGAATGGCGTCGTTGCCGGGGAGCACGGCTTAGTAGTCTTTTATTTTCGTTTTTATTCGGTTTTCATTTTTTGCGGCTTTTCCCGTGGCTTTTCTTTTGTCCGTGGCTTTTTGCGGATTTTTGATTCTCTTTTGTTTTCTTTTTTATTTTCTTTTATTTTATTTTGTTTTTGTTTGTTTTTATTTCGTCTGTTTATTTCCATTTTTGCATATATTCTATTTTATTTTATTTTTCTTTGTATTTTAGGTCTGATACACTTCTGTTTGTTTTCTTGCGAGGGCCCGAGGACCGAGGCAATTTTTCTCGAAAAGCCGACGCAACTGCGAAAGCCGGAGGCGGCTCTCTTCTCTACAGAGCCGCAGGAGAGCGCGATGAGGCGAGCAGGAGTGCGGGAGATGTAGTTAGCTTAGCTTAGTTTTCTTTTCTCTGCAGACCATTTGTTTATTGTAATAATACAGGTACTAGGACTTTCAGAGACACTTGATTTGCCGGGGTCTGTTTCCCCAGCACCAGTGTGCTCGGGGGACCCCACCGCTGTTTTGTTTTTGCCGCTTTTCTTTTCTTTGATTTCACGTGGATTTCTGTGCTTGAGCCCCTAGACTTAGGTTTTTATTTTCGTTAAGCCAGGTAGCATTAGGTCCAAATCCCTAATAGAATATCTGTTCTCATAGAAAGCGCTTGGATCTAGACAAATAAACCAGTGCTTCACGATAATAGAAATTTTTGTTTAGGACAGTTCTCGCAGTGCATCCATATAGCTTAGTTTACATTTATACGTGGATCATAATTGCATGTAGACTGCTGGAGTCAGGTACGCCTTCTATCTCGTGCATGCATCATTGATTCCCTCGCGCATCAGCTTTTCCAACTTCCTCCCCCTGTTTTCTAGACTTAGGAATAAAAAGGAAATCAGAAAATTTGTTAGACGTTGTTTGCCTGAAAAATACCTAAAAAGAAAAATAATAAAACCGGGAATGGTAAACACACTTGACCCTAAAAGACACATCACTTAAAAATCTGTCTCGGGGAGAGTAACCCCCTCCTTGTTTGGTTTGGATGAGCGAGAGAGTGACCCGCATCCTAGGCTAGAGCCATATCCGATTTCTTGACAGACTACCGGCCTTTTATTCGGGACAGTCTGTTAAGAATATTGGATTCCTATCAGCTCACGTAATCGTTCTGAAAGACTGACTTGATCACCTTAATAAAATTGACAAGATAATTGACCGATCCCTTACGGTCTTCAGCTTAGTGTTGAGTAGGTGAATCGGTGGTTTGCTTTCTTATCTTGTGTGTTTCCAGATCCCTCCCGCCTTCCCATCTATCTTCTCCCCTATCTATCTTTCTCCCTCCCACCCTCCCTTCAGTCTTCTATTTCTTCCTCTCCTTTATCCTGGGATGATGGATCCCATTCACTTCTTGTCGATTCTTGCAGCTTTTTCACATTCTTCCCATCAGTCCAATCCTCCTTTGAGGGAGGTCAGATCCCCGACCAACCTCCCATTCCCTCCCTCCCATACCTTTCATTACTCTGGGCATGTTGTGCTAGACGTCTGTAGAGATCAGATTGAGCAGATGCGAGACCCGGACGATGAAATTGCTGAGTTGAGAGCGCACTTCGCACGCGATCATAGAGAGCAGACACGAGTATCAGATGTTAGCAATGTGAGCCCGAGGCGAACCATTCCTACAATAAATGTTATTGTAATAAATGATTTATCAATAAAAGTTATTAATTATGTTTGTTTCACTCCCTTTCTGATATTGAATGAATGAATGCACTATAAGGTCCCTCTGTACAATAAGGGTTATGTACCATGGCCAACTTGATAATCACACAGCTGTTGATTCATTGATTGAATCATAGAGGTTGATGCTTGGATGAATATCTAAGGAGTTAGATAGAGGACTCATCGAGCATCATCAAATGATTGACAAGTGATGATCTCCAGCCTGAGAAGGAGATGGCAATCCTTTCTCATTAGGCTGATATCTGATCGACCTCTTGATGCAGGTCCTCTGCATGGGAATAGTGATTCGAAGGTATCAGATTAGTTGAGTCAATGGGTTGACTTAACGAGATCGAGATAATCAAAGACCTATGATGAATATTGTTACATCACAGGCAAACATCCTCTGACCAAAGACAGATGTATTGCCATATGTCTGAGCATATACATTTGAGGGACTAATAAGTTGATGACCGAACCAAGGTCTATACACCGGCGAGCTGGTGTGCATGTAAGGGCATATGAGTAATACGATCTCTCAAAGGGATCAAACAGGTTCACTTGAGAACCGGGAGACATGAGCTCACTCATGAGGTATTGGGACTGATCAAATTCCATGCATGGTCGTCATGCTTTAGAAGCATGACATGAATTTGAAGGTGAGATATATGCTTTGTGAAAGCATATGATCTGTACCATATCCCAAGGACCAAGATTGAGAAACTTAATGATCAGACCATGAAGATGACAGTGTAAAAGTGATCTATATCTTCAGGATGATCACGAGTCTTCCAGTATGCAGGATGTACATGTATTAGGAATACATGAGGGTGATTTGATCATAAACGATTGTATAATCATGACGCTTCCATTCCGAGGGAGTGATGACACATGCTTGGATTTTAGTGACTCCTCGCATTAGAGAAGTGACCTAATTTTAGTCCATGTACTGGACATTGATCTGAATGAGATTCAGATGCAATGAGAAGATTAGGTTTACGGTTGATGAATACCCATTCATCACTCTTTATTCTTTTATTTTAGCTACAAAACCTTTGCCAAACACATGTAGATATATGTAAATATTAATAATTAGCAAATTGCATGCATTGTGTAAAATACAACAATTAGAATGTTTTTGTGCATAAATAAAAGAATAAAGAGACAAAAGAAAAAGAGGGAGATATTTAGAATAAATATTGAGCAACCTAATCCCAAAGGAGGGCTCAGCATGGGCATGACCGCATAAAAACCCAAGTAGAGAGAGATAAGGGAGCTCATGTGTGTATATATATACCTATAAATAAATAAAAACATTTTTCTCTAAATAAAAATAAAATGGGTGTGTATTTATATGTAAATATTTGTAAATATTAAATTAAAATAAAATTAAGAAAAATTAAAAAGAAAATAAAAATGCCTTCACCTTGTACATAAGCCATGTATATAGAAACCTTTTATCTATTTATTTATCCTAACAAATAAATAAATAAAAATCCCATAAAAATTGTATATACTCTATATTTCATAATGTAAATAAATAAAATAAAAATCATAAAAACAAAAATAAAATAAAAAGAATTAAAAATAAAACCAAAATTAACATTGTATATATACCATGTATATATATATGTACATATATATTTATTTACCTTATGTAAATAATTAATAAAAATAAAATAAAAATACCTTTTTATTCATAATTTTATTCTATAAATAAATAAAATATAAAATTGGAATAAAAATGTACAAAAATAAATAAATAAAAATCAAAAATTAAAAATATATAGTGTATATACCTATGTATATTATACTATATTGTAAATATTTAATTTTTATTTCAAAAAAATAAATAAAAAACATAAAAAAATAGTCTATAAATAAATAAACATTTTTCATATTTTAACTTTTTCCTAATTCGACCATTTGCTATTTTAGATTTAATTTCCAAATCTTTTATGACGTGGCCGCTTTTGATTGGTCCACGGGGGATGTTGACCCCCCGGTCAACTCCCCCCCTGGACCACAGACCCACGGATCTGCACGCCCGACCCGATTTCTTCCATTTATCGCATCACGATCCGATCACCAAATCCGCAAACCCCGGGTCCTAATCCATCTTTGTTCATCCCTGATCCACGCTCGGTGTGGGTTCTCGGGGTCCGCGCTCCGATTTCCTCGCCCGACACCCAGTTAGCCGGACCCCTAGGAGTATTTAGTCCCAGCTCCGCCGTGCATTTCACTCATCTTTGGCTCCGCATTTCCCTTCCCAGGACCTCCACCACCTTCGCCTGAGTGACAGCAAGCGACCGGTGGTGTCGCAGTGAGGAGAGAGTGCCCCAGCCACTGATCCGGCGACCTTGCGCCACCGTGCGCCGCTCAGGAGTGGTGCTCGAGCCTCGGGCATCGAAGGCCCTCGAGGCAAGGACCAGGAGCTTCAGCAGCTCAACCACAGTCGACCTCAGCCATCTGGTACGTTGGATTCTTCCTATCTTTCGCAAATTTCAGTTTACGCCCAATTTCACCCTTCACCGTCAACCATCGATTCCGATCGACCCATCCACCCATTTCGCTAATCGACCCGACCAACATCTCCGCCCTTCTTCTCTGCACGTTCTTCGCCCCTTCATCCAACCCAGTTCACCACGGAACTGGGAGTCGAGCTCCTTCGTCGTCGCATCGCCGGAGTTCATTCGCCCCGACGCACCGACCACCCCCCTCGCCTCTAACCGGGTCGAGGCACTTTGCCCTCGACCCAGGAGCTGGTTGCACTACTTTTCAGGTCAGAAAGGCCCCATCTGGGGGTCTTCACGTTCGAGCACCGAAGCTCCAGGCCCCTGCTGTCGCCGGAGCGTCTCCGACGTCTCCAGCCTCATCGGAGGCATCCACGAGCTGCGGGACGTCACGGCGGAGCTCTTCCGCACCTTAGCTGCAGCTGAGGAGGTACCTAGTGCGAGCATTGAGCCGGCGAGTATCGCCGGCGACCTGTTCTTGGCGCATCCTCCAGAGCCGTCCATCCAGCCTCGCTGCTCCAGTTGTGATCCACGCCGTCCGTTGGAGTAGCTATCACCGTCAGATCATTTAGAGGCTCGATCTGGACCGTCCGAGCCAACGAGGGATAGCCGCAGCACATCCCCACCGTCCGATCATATACGTGGCACCACCTCCACCGTTGGATCAGAGCCAGGGCTTCTTTGGCGAGCCGTAGCGCACCACCACCGTCAGATCCGCCACGCAGCGCCATCTCAGCCCTCGGATAAATAATAGGGGTAATTTCACTTAGGCCCCCTCTCTTTTTGTCTTTACCGTTCAGTCTTGTAAATATTTTAGGTAGTTCTTTTATTTTTGTAAAAATTACATAGAGGACCTGCTAGTTTACTTTTATTGCATTTCAGTCCCTGTTTATATTGGACACATGCTTCGTCATGTGTATTTTGGTGAAATTGCATGTATGGGTCTGCACTTTCTGGTTGTTAATGAATGAGAAATATTTTTGGATATTTGCACATATGCCCCTGTGAGTGTTTTTAATTCTGCATGTGCTGAATATCGTGGGCATTTTACACTTAAGCCCCTGGACTTTTAGCACCTGTTGCTAATAGGTCCAGGAACTTAAGTTATTTACATTTGGGTCCCTGAGTGCCCAGAACACATGCGTGGCGCGTGGGAACCTGGACTTTTTGCACCAGTACCCCCTGGACTTCTGTGTTTATTACTTTTAGGCCCCCAGAGCATACTTTTATGACGAACAGGTCCCTGTGACTGTGGGCTTTTGTTTATTGTAAATAAAATATCAAATCTCATCCAAATTAAGTGAAAATTTGATACGTGGCTCCTGCCATAGTGTAGAATTTTCACTAATTTTTGGGAAATTTTTGGAGCCCTTTTATTATTTTTAAAAATTCAAAAACCTCTCTTTTTCTGCATGTTCATATCTAAAATTCACAAAAAAATATTAAAACATCTTTAAAAATTTTAAAATTTCAGATTTTGTGTGTCTTGGTGTGCTTGATTTTCTGACCAATTTTAGTCTTTTTTGGACTTATAGAAAATATAAAAATTGAAAAACATTGAAAAAATTAGAAAAATTCTAATAAATCATTGAAAAATCCAAAAAAATAATTTTTTTCCTGATTTTTCTTCTTCTCTTCTACTTTACAGGAAAAATACTTCAGGTTTTATTAGGGCCATTTTGCATTTTATTTTGGCCCTAGAAGCCTGACTAGACATTGTTCTTCTATTTTTGCCTTGTTTTATTTTTAGAAAATCCTATAAAAATCAGAAAATTACCAAAAAAATTCACTAAAAATAGTAAAAATTATAAAAATCATAAAAACATTTTTATTGGAATTTTTGGAGCATTTTAGAGTAATTAAATAATTGTTGAAAGTTGTGTGTTTTGTTTGTTTTATTATTTTCTTTATAATTAAAAATTTCAAAAAAATATAAAAATATTAAAAATCCACCAAAAATAATTTGTTTTTATTTTTATTTTTTTCGACTACTTCGTAGGCCGCAAGGCCAATCCGCGCTCCCTGAATCCGACCCTGGGTGCTACACCAGGCTAATCTCATAGCCAGGGCCACTATTGATTTTCCTTGATTTTTGTCTTTGTTTGGTGGTCTGCTCTTATATTTTTCTTGTTGAGCGATTGATTTCCGAGATTCGGGTCGCAACGACCCTAGTTCTATTTTATTCACCCGAGTCTCGGTGATTTTTTCGCTTAGCAGAATGGCGTCGTTGCCGGGGAGCACGGCTTAATAGTCAGTTTTATTTTCTTTTTATTTTGTTTTCCTTTTCGTGGCTTTCCGCGGCTTTTTCTGAGTCCGTGGCTTTTCGCGGCTTTTTATTTTTCTTTTATTTTTGTTTTATTTTATTTTCTTTTATTTTTGTTTTTGATTTTGCTTGTTTATTTTTATTTGCATCTTTGCATATATATACCATGTTTCATTTCACTTGCTTTAGCTGCTTTATTTTTATCTGGTGTTTGATACTCTGTTGTTTTCTTGCGAGGGCCCGAGGACCGAGGCGGGGACTTTCGAGGTGCCAGCGCAACCGTGGTGATCGGAGGCGGCTCCCTTCTGCACGGAGCCACAGGAGAGCGTGAGGAGACAGCCGAGTGTGGGAGGCTTAGTTTAGTTTAGTCTAGATTTTATTTCAGCACTATTTGAATAATTGTTGTAATAATACAAGGACAGGACACTCTCTTGGACTTTTGAGACTTTCGAGGTCTGTTTCGCCGAGCACCGGTGAGCTCGGGGGACCCCTCGCTTTTTACGCAGCTTTTTCGTGGTTTTATTTTCTTTACTGCTTATTCGGTTTCTCGCGGATTTTCGAGCCCCTAGCCTTAGGATTTTCTGCTTGATTGTGACGTAACTAATAGGATCCAAGCACCCTAATATATTTGCCTGTACCTATAGATCGGTAATTGGACCTATAATAAAAGATTAATAAAATAGTCGATTCACTACCTTCGAGCCTACGTGTCGCAGCCCACCCTGCCAAGCGCTGCTCCTGAACCCGATTTGTCGGGAGGAGGAGGGGTGGACCGAGATCGGACTCTTGGATTGGAGGCTGGTGGTCGACTAGACGTTCTTTCGAGTAGAACTGCTGTTTAGGGACTCGATTTTCCGCCTACACCATTTAGGTAGTTTATTTTCAGCCTTTAAATTCTGCGCGGATCATTTTGCATATAGACTGCTGGAGTTAGGTACGCATCTCTTACTATGCATGCATCATTGATTTCATCGCGCATCGGCTTTTTTGACTTCTCCCTCCTGATTTTTGGACTTAATAAGCAGGAGAACTGAAAAATTCGTTAGGCGATTTGTTTGATTATTTGAAAAATACCTAAAAAGAAAAACAATAAAATTTGGGACTGCTAACTCTATCGACCTAAAAGACGCTCACCGAAAAATTTGTCTTGGGGAGAGCAACCCCCTCCTTGTCTGGTTTGCTTGCGCAAGAGAGTAACCTGCACACTAGGATAGAGCCATCCAATTTTTTCTCGACTGATTACCTGCTCTTTCTGTACGGGACAGTCAGTTGAGAAAATATCGGATTACCCAACAGGTCACGTTAATCGCTCTGCTATCCTGACTGATCACCTAATAAAATTGACAAGATAATTGACCGAGCCTTTACAGTCTTCAGCTCGCGTTGCGTTGGTGAATCGGGGGTTTGCTTGTGATCATAGTTGTTACCAGATCTCATCCGCCCAACTCGCCAGATCAAGATGATGGGCAGAAGGTCTCTTAGGCAGCCTCTGGCTGCACCGCTTCCCAGCACTTCTGCCTGCTCATCTAGCTTGGTTCGCGAGAGCCGAGACCCGCTCTCCGAACCCGAGTTTGACTCCGCCCTGTTCCCCCTCGATCCCCCTTCTTTCGGTTCTGAGATACCAGTGCCAGAGGAGAGACAGACAGATGATTTATCGGCACCTGAGTTTGGGTCTTTTGCTTTTGCAGAGACCATGGCCAGAAGTAGCGATGATCACACCAGAGGTCCGCAGCCTGAGCATACATTCATTTTGGACCAGGGTGCGATCAACTCCACCTGATCACCTCCCTCGAGATAGTTCAGCAGCAGCTGAGGGATCAGGGAGCATTTATGATAGAGATGAGGCGAGAGATGGAGCAGTTGAGAGCCGCTCGCGACCAGCGCGAGCCCGGAGACGGGCTGAGGAGACCCGATGAGGCAGCAGCAGCCGCAACAGCAGGAGCAGTCCCGGACCAGCCGAGACCGATGCAGGAGTTACACAACCCCGGATCGACTTTGACGCATCATTGGGTCATTCCTCCAGCCATCATGGGGGACTTCAAGTTCCCCTCGAACACTTCGCAGCTCCTCCCTCGGTTCCATGGGCTCACCACAGAGGAGCCCCATCTCCACCTTCAGGAGTTCTTGATGATCTGCAACACAGTCCATGATAGACAGGTGGACCAGGATACCATCCACATGATTGTCTTCCCCTTCTCCTTAGTAGACAGAGCAGCCACCTGGCTGAAACATCTGGGGAAGTTTGTCTACACCTGGGAGCAACTCCGCACCGAGTACTTGAACATGTACTATCCACTCGGGCGGACGAACGCAGCTAGAGCCCTGATCAGCAACTTCTCCATGCTCCCCAACGAGCAGTTCCACGAGGCATGGGAGAGGTTCAGAGAGCTGACTGACAGATGCCCGCACCACGACATCTCGAAGTCGAACCTAGTTCAGAGCTTCTTCAGCGGGCTAACACCAGAGCTACAGGGCTTGGTGAACGCTTCTTGTGGCGAGTCCTATTTCGCCAAGGATCATGATCAGGTCTAGGCCATCTACGGGGAGATGGCCGAGAACTATATGGTGATGTCCCAAACCCGACTCTACACACAGGGACGACCCCAGCCACAGACTGTGCAGTACCAGAGGATAGCACGGATCGACGCCGGTCCTTCCAGTTCGTCAACGGCAGCAGCACAGGCCGAGAGTTCAGCCGCAGACATGGGGATTATCAGCGAGAAGCTGGACCGGATGGAGATTATTGAGAAGAAGCAGTGCCAGGGCATCACGCAGATGGAGCAGATGGCACAGACTCTGAGTGACCTGAAGACACAACTCATGTCTCTCCAGGAGGCACAGACGGCTTCATAGCCTCGTCTTCAGGCACGAGGCGATCCGAGTAGCAGCAGCAGTTCGTCCCAGCGCTCCAGCTCCCACCAGCAGCCTAGACAGGTCCATCTTGTACAGGCGGAGCCGTACCAGCAGCCGCAGCTCACTTACCAGGCACCTCCATCCACTGACACACATATGGTGGTAGACCAGCCGGATCAGCCTCTAGCAGTACTCCCGCCAACCCCGTACGAGTCAGAGCCGTTGATGGATGTCAATGGGATTTGGTACGATCGCCCCCAGTATGGTATCCGACGAGACCATCCCGGATTCCGTTGGGCGACCGGAGGTTCCAGCTCCCAGCAGCAGCCGTCAGGTCAGGGTGGCCAGTACAGCCATCAGAGGGATCACCAGCAGCAGCAACCCTCAGTGTACCCACAGCAGCAGCCACATCAGTCACAGCATTATGATCCTCGTCCCTATCAGCAGGGACAGTCTTGGAGGTGTGATCAGCCTCATCAGCCGCAGCATCATCCACAGTCTTACCCCTCTCAGCCACAGCACCAGCCCCAGCAGCAGCCTCACTACCAGAGAGGCTACACGTCGAGTTCTCATGGGCCATCCTATGAGAACCCCGCCTTGGATGACATAGCCCGCCTCCTTACAGATCAGCAGGCTACATTCCGACGGGAGATGGATGAATTCCGCCAGGAGATGCGGGACATGGTGAGAGGGAAGGTCGCCATCCCTGCCCAGATAGAGCCCAATCCGAACAACCTCAAGAGGAAATCTGAGCAGGTAGTTTGTATTGAATATGCCACTCTTAGTGATACATTTGGAGATATGTCTGCATATTTGTTTGATACTGATTTTGTCACACTTAGGAGCGGTAGGATGCCAGCAGGCGGCGCCTCGTCTGAGCGACACCCAGAGTATACTTCCAGAGCGCCCGACGAGGAGGAGGATAGCGGTACTGAGGCCTCTAGAGATGATGACGGTGGTACTGATGCCACCACGGATGCTGATCCCACCGGCGGTACTGAGGCCGCCGTTTCACCAGTTGGAGGAGGTGGTACTGATGCCACCCATGTTGCCGATCCAGAGCACGGTACTGAGGTTGTGAGTCTTCCAGCCGAGGGTGGTGCTGATGCCACCAGTTCTTCTGAGAGTCCTGTAGTTTTTCCTTTTGCTGATGTATCTCGAGACATTTTTGGAAATAAAGGAAAGGGTTTATTTTCTTCTGGTCCACCTGTGGTGCTTGATGTATGTGTGGATCCTACCGTCGAGCAGTCTAGACCTGTTCCTAGTCCTTCATCTGAGAAGGACCCTGTGATCCCCTTCCCTAGAGCCCTTCAGATGGGGAAGGGGAAGAAAAATGAAAATCCAAAAAAGAGGCAGCAGGAGAGTTCAGCCAGCAGATGATAGACCGGTTTCACATTCAGTTGACTCTTCAGGAGGCTTTGCAGCACATCCCTCTGCTCCAGCGTTCACTTAGAGACAGGACTACAGTTAGGAGGAAGAGGAGGAACCACCATTCAGAGATCCATGTGCTGACCAGAGCTACTTGTTTCGCGATCCAGAACCGTCTGCCGGCCAAGAGGCCAGACTCAGGAGCCCCTTATGTCAGATGCCACATCAGAGAGCAGAGGTTCGACCGTACTCTATTAGACAGCGGATCGTCGATCAACCTACTTCCGGCAGCCCTTCTCGACCGCTTCGAGTTGGGCACTCTTCGACGGAGCAGGACAGTACTTCAGTTTGTTGATCGATCTGTCAAGAGGCTGAAGGGGTTGCTGAGGGACGTTGTCGTCACGATTCAGGGCCTGCAATTCCCCGTGGACTTCGTAGTGTTGGACACGGAGATCCCTGAGTCAGTGGCCGATACCCCCATCATTCTCGGTCGTCCGTACTTGGCCACAGCCAAGGCAGTGACCGACCATGATAGCGGGAAGGTATACCTTCGCGTCGAGGGTGAAAGTGTACAAATAGAGACGGTCGAGGACATCAGATCCGGAGACAGAGCATGCTCAGAGACTACTTCCGATATAGAGCAGATGACAGATGCCGGGCCAGACATCCACCAGGACTACGACTTTGTGATCACAGATGACGAGGCAGTTTGGGCAGACCCAGATGCACAGGCCATCCTCTCACCTTCAGAGTCCGCTGATGCAGAGACGACAGCAGAGGAGAGCTTGGAGAGCGCATTCCTGGTCCAGGATACTTTTGAGGCAGCAGAGCCGGTTATCGACTGTGATACTGATTTGTTTTGTGATGACGGTGGTACTGAGGCCACCATTGATGATACAGATCCCTCGGAGTCAGATTTTGACTGGGTTGTGTTTGATGATTACATACCAGATCTGACTTCCACTGAGCCTGCAGCTAGGGAGGAGGTAGATGCCGAGCAGAGTAGAGACAGTCCATCAGAGCAGTCTTCTCCAGTTTCAGAGTGTGACAGAGAGTTTCAGTTCTCCCATGCGGATTTGGCAGCGTTCACGCGGAGTTTTCAGAGGCTAGATCCACCAGCACCCATTTGTCCAGAGCTGAAGCCACTTCCTGCATCGTTGAAGTATAGGTTCCTTGCAGGTGAGCATGAGATGTACCCAGTCATTATCTCCCCCGATTTGACTGGAGAGCAGGAATCCCGTCTGATGGGGGTTCTTGAAAAGAACCGCAAGGCGATAGGATGGAGCGTAGCCGATCTCCAGGGGATAAGTCCGGCCCTGTGCTTCCACCATATCTATCTCGAGGATGAGGCGAAGCCGTCGCGTGAGTTCCAGCAGCGGCTGAACCCGAATCTGAGAGAGGTTGTCATGAAGGAGATATCGAAATGGTGGAGCGTTGATTTTATCTACCCCATCTCCGACTCCAAATGGGTCAGCCCTTTGCATGTGGTGCCCAAGAAGACGGGCATCACTACAGTAGTCAGCGAGTCTGGAGAGGAGATTGCTACACGGGTACCCACTTCTTGGCGGGTCTGCGTTGATTACAGGCGACTCAACCAGGCCACCAAGAAGGATCATTTCCCCCTGCCCTTTATAGATCAGATCATTGAGAGACTGGCAGGGAAGAGCCATTACTGTTTTCTGGATGGGTACTCCGGCTACAACCAAGTGGCCATCGCTCCTGAGGACCAAGACAAGACCACCTTCACCTGTCCCTTCGGCACATACGCCTCCCGACGCATGCTATTTGGGCCATGCAATGCCCCTGCGACTTTTCAGAGATGCATGTTGTCGATCTTTTCGGACATGGTAGGGGAGTGCTTGGAGGTCTTCATGGATGATTTCTCGGTCTACGGCGATGGATTCGACTCCTGTCTTGACTGCCTAGACCGAGTCCTTCAGCGATGTATAGAGGTTCACTTGGTGTTGTCTTGGGAGAAGAGTCACTTCATGGTGACTCAAGGGACGGTGCTTGGCCATATCATCTCCAACAGGGGCATGGAGGTTGATCCGGCCAAGGTAGATGTCATTAGAAAACTCGCACCACCGTCCAACTTGTGGTAGTTACGGTCTTTTCTGGGGCACGTCGGTTTCTACCGGCGATTCATTCATGATTTCAGTAGGATTGCCCGGCCGTTGACTGACCTGCTGACGAAAGACACCGAGTTCCTTGTCGATGACAAGTGTCTTTCGTCGTTTGAGACTCTCAACCGATGTGTTGTTGAGGCTCTTGTTCTCCAGCCACCTGATTGGTCTCTCCCATTCGAGATCATGACGGATGTCTCCGATTTTGCCGTGGGGGCCGTGCTGGGACAGAGGAGAGATGTAGTTTCATTTGCTATTCACTACGCTAGCCGCACATTGGATTCCGCGCAGCGGAACTACACAGTCACAGAGAAGGAGATACTAGCCGTAGTGTTCGCCCTAGATAAGTTCAGATCATACATTATTGGATCTAGAGTGATCTTGTACACAGATCATACCGCCATCAGGTACCTCATGGCAAAGAAGGATGCCAAGGCCAGACTGACTAGATGGATCCTTCTACTCCAGGAGTTTGACATAGAGATTAAGGATAAGCCTGGAGTCAAGAATGTGGTGGCGGATCATCTCTCCCGATTAGAGCATCTTGAGGATTCTGAGCAGACTGATCCTATTTGTGAGACCTTCTCAGATGAGGCGATCCTTGCTATCGCCTCTCTCCCGTGGTATGCCGATATTGTGAACTTTCTTGTTGCTAAGAAAGTTCCACAAGATTGGCCCAGGCAGAGGCTTGAGACCTTCCTCGCGAAGGCCAAGTCCTACCACTGGGAGGATCCCATCCTTTACCACGAAGGAGGGGATAGCGTCTGGCGTAGGTGCATTCTTCAGGAGGAGCACCATAACGTCATCACTTACTGCCACAAGCTGGAGGTAGGAGGACATCACTCTGGGAGGAGAACGACACAGAAAGTGCTCCAATCCGACCTATGGTGGCCTACCCTCTTCAAGGACTTTGATGAGTTCGTGAAGAGGTGTACTGACTGTCAGAGGATGGGCACTTGTGGACAGCGTGATATGATGCCGATGCAACCCATTCACTTCTGTGAGGTTTTTGACGCATGGGGCATCGATTTCATGGGTCCATTCCCTAAGAGTCAGGGATTTGAGTACATTCTGTTGGCCGTTGATTATGTGAGTCATTGGGTTGAGGCCATCCCCACCCGAACCGCAGATGCCAGGACTGTTTGCAGATTTTTGAGGAAGCATATCATTACACGGTTTGGGATACCTCGAGTATTGATTTCTGACGGGGGGTCTCATTTCATCAACGACCGGGTGAAGGCACTTGCTAACGAGTTCGGCATAGACCATCGAGTTGTCACTCCATACCATCCACAGACAAATGGTCTAGCCGAAGTGTCGAATAGGGAGATCAAGACTATTTTGCAGAAAGTCGTCCGCCCTGACCGAAAGGATTGGTCACAGCTTTTGGACTCGGTCTTGTGGGCATATAGGACGTCTTTCAAGACACCTTTGGGCACATCTCCCTTTCGCCTTGTTTATGGCAAGCCGTGCTATTTACCTGTTGAGTTGAGACACAGGTCACTTTGGGCAGTTACAGAGATACTTTTGGATCCAGCTAGTGTAGGAGACCAGAGGAGGGCAGAGTTAGCAGCCTTGGAGGAGTTTCGTGATACCGCCTTCTCAAACAGCCTACAGTACAAGGAGAGAGTGAAGGAGTGGCATGATTCTCACATCAGTCACAAGCATTTTGAGCCTGGGCAGAGAGTATGGTTGTTTGATGCTAGGCTTCATCTATTTCCATGGAAGCTACAGAGCAAATGGAAGGGACCATATCTAGTGAGAAAGGTACACGACAATGGGAGTATTGATATATCTGAGTTGTCTTCTGAGAGTACCTTTCGAGTGAACGGCCAGCGGCTCAAGCAATTTCTAGATCATGAGCCGTGGGTCGTTGATGTTGCCCCTATTCACTTTGCGTGAGATGTGGTCTCTTGACTCACATCTATTGCATCTCACGCCTAATTATCACTGTTCTTCCGACCTGTATAGATCAAGTTGTCCATATCATTCCATTCTTTAGTCACACATCCCTTTTCTCATCCATTGATTATGCTATACTTAGGGTGTACTTTACCCTAAGTATAGGGGGGATGTAGGACTCTCGGGTATTCTTTTGATTCATTTTACCCCTATTTTGCTGCCTATACTTAGGGATATTTTACCCTAAGTATAGGGGGGTAGACCCTGTACATTCTCCACTCGGTTTTCCCTTTGTGTACAGCCTGCTATACTTAGGATTATTTGATCCTAAGTATAGGGGTAAAAGCCGAGATCCTCTTGATTTTCTATTTATTCATTCGTCTTTGTATATAGCCTTCCTTTTCACTTCCCTATACTGAGCATGAGTTATGTCTTCTTCATCGCTCTTGACTCTGAGGACATCGTTCGAGCTAAGTATAGGGGGTGTGTATATATTTCATATATACTTTAGCCATAACTCGTACTTTGTGTGAGTGTGTAAATAAATAAAAATGGCTAAAAACCTAAAATTCATAAAAATTAAAAATTTTTCCCTGTAAATAAACATTCTTTTATTTGCACATACATAGCTATTGTACAAAATTATTTTAGTAAAAATGTTTTCAAAAACTTTTTGTGTAAAGTTTGTGTAAATATGTGTTTATCACAATTATATATAGTACAAAATTTTTCCAAAATGTTTTGAAAATCAAAAGTTTGCAAAAATCTTGTGTAAATTTGTGTAAATATTTTGCAAAACTTGCATTCATGCATACATCCATGATTTCAAAACATTTTTCAAAAATTTTGCATGTGTGAAAAAATTTGTGTAAATAGCATCCTTGTATATATGTATATAGTTTTTCCTGGATTATAGTTGACATTTAAATTAGCCTGGAATTAAATTGGGAAATGGAGCTTGATTAAGATCTTAATTCACCTAATTATAAGAGGAACCTTATAGGGCTTAGGGTTAAGGCTTTTCAGGTCCATGGTGACTTAACTCTTTGAGTCCACTAGGCTATGAGCACATGTCATCTCAATGAGCCTAAGTAGAACACTTAACAACGCACACATGACTCATATAGACAATGGCTTTACTTAGACCCGCACTTTACACCGAGCTCTCTACGGATGAGGTGGTGAGGAGGCAGTCTTCCTTGACTTGGGGTAGCATATGAGGGTAGTACTTCTAGGCGGAACCTCTCTTTTTCTTTTAGTGAAGGAAGTACGTCTCAACTTGGTCTGGTTTCCATGAGGTCTAACGACAGGAGTTGTGGGTTGCAATAATGCTTCAAAAGAGGGATAGTCTACTGGCTCAAGAGGAAAAACTCCTTTTGTATATATGTTGCACATGTGTATGTTGTACAGATGCACTTGAAAAAAAAATACAAAAAGAAAATAACTCCAAAAAAGTGGTGGGTCTGACAGAAAATGATAATCCCATCGGAGTATGTATATAGTGCAATAAGCAAAGCTTGAGACTCATGGATTCCATCTTATGTAGCTTGCAGCAGGGAGACTTAGCTACACTGGTTGAGCTCCCAAGGATACATGGCTACACTGGCCATGGTCCATTCTTTTCTTCCCCCTCTTCTTGAGACGGTTGAACTTGAACTTAGAAGGGAATACCCCGCTCTTCGAGGAAAGAGTGGCCAGACTAGGGTCATAGAGTTACCTTGTTGGGGAGGATTGTCAAGTTATCACTTCTGAGGTGGAGAGCTTACTGCACTTACACGGTACAAGGAAAGATTCATAGTCTTCAGGGTTTGTGTATGTAGACTTGTTCTGATCTGGATTGTTGAGGAGTATTGATTATAGATTAGTGGATCTTAGAGGTTGTTGAGTTTTAAACTTGAGTCCAAATAAGGTTCCGACACATTAATAATCCAAAGATCTGATCGAGCTCCATATTTCAATTTAATGAAGGCAAGTTTAATAATCAACCTTGATCCATGCATTTTCTCCTCTTTTTCTTTTTCTTCTTCTTTTTCACTTCTTTTTCAAATAAGTGTTTGCTAAGGGACTAGCAAAGTTAAGTATAGGGGGTGATGAATACCCATTCATCACTCTTTATTCTTTTATTTTAGCTACAAAACCTTTGCCAAACACATGTACATATATGTAAATATTAATAATTAGCAAATTGCATGCATTGTGTAAAATATAAAAATTAGCATGTTTTTGTGCATAAATAAAAGAATAAAGAGACAAAAGAAAAAGAGGGAGATATTTAGAATAAATATTGAGCAACCTAATCCCAAGGGAGGGCTCAGTATGGGCCTGACCGCATAAAAACCCAAGTAGAGAGAGATAAGGGAGCTCATGTGTGTACATATATACCTATAAATAAATAAAAATATTTTCCTCTAAATAAAAATAAAATGGGTGTGTATTTATATGTAAATATTTGTAAATATTAAATTAAAATAAAAATAAGAAAAAATAAAAAGAAAATAAAAATGCCTTCACCTTGTACATAAGCCATGTATATAGAAACCTTTTATCTATTTATTTATCCCAATAAATAAATAAATAAATATCCCATAAAAATTGTATATACTCTATATTTCATAGTGTAAATAAATAAAATAAAAATCATAAAAACAAAATTAAAATAAAAAGAAATAAAAATAAAACTAAAATTAGCATTGTATATATACCGTGTATATATATATACATATATATTTATTTACCTTAAGTAAATAATTAATAAAAATAAAATAAAAATACTATTTTATTCCTTATTTTATTCTATAAATAAATAAAATATAAAATTGGAATAAAAATGTACAAAAATAAATAATTAAAAATTAAAAATATATAGTGTATATACCTATGTATATTATACTATATTGTAAATATTTAATTTTTATTTTAAAAAATAAATAAAAATCATAAAAAATAGTTTATAAATAAATAAACATTTTTCATATTTTAACTCTTTCCTAATTCGGCCATTTGCTATTTTAAATTTAATTTCCAAATCTTTTATGATGTGGCCGCTTCTGATTGGTCCACGGGGGATGTTGACCCCCCGGTCAACTCCCCCCCTGGACCACAGACCCACGGATCTGCACGCCCAACCCGATTTCTTCCATTTATCGCATCACGATCCGATCACCAAATCCGCAAACCCCGGGTCCTAATCCATCTTTGTTCATCCCTGATCCACGCCCGGGGTGGGTTATCGGGGTCCGCGCTCTGATTTCCTCGCCCAACACCCAGTTAGCCGGACCCCTAGGAGTATTTAGTCCCAGCTCCGCCGCGCATTTCACTCATCTTTGGCTCCGCATTTCCCTTCCCAGGACCTCCACCACCTTCACTTGAGTGACAGCAAGCGACCGGTGGTGTCGCAGTGAGGAGAGAGTGCCCCGGCCACTGATCCGACAACCTTGCGCCGCCGTGCGCCGCCCAGGAGTGGTGCTTGAGCCTCGGGCATCGACGGCCCTCGAGGCAAGGACCAGGAACTTCAGCAGCTCAACCACAGTCGACCTCAGCCATCTGGTACGTTGGATTCTTCCCATCTTTCGCTAATTTCAGTTTACGCCCAATTTCACCCTTCGCCGTCAACCATCGATTCCGATCGACCCATCCACCCATTTCGCTAATCGACCCGACCAACATCTCCGCCCTTCTTCTCTGCACGTTCTTCGCCCCTTCATCCAACCCAGTTCGCCACGGAACTAAGAGTCGAGCTCCTTCGCCATCGCATCGCCGGAGTTCATTCGCCCCGACGCACCGACCACCCCCCTCGCCTCTAACCGGGTCGAGGCACTTTGCCCTCGACCCAGGAGCTGGTTGCACTGCTTTTCAGGTCAGAAAGGCCCCATCTGGGGGTCTTCACGTTCGAGCACCGAAGCTCCAGGCCCCTGCCATCGACGGAGCGTCTCCGACGTCTCCAGCCTCATCGGAGGCATCCACGAGCTGCGGGACGTCACAGCGGAGCTCTTCCGCACCTTAGCTGCAGCTGAGGAGGTACCCAGTGCGAGCATTGAGCCGGCGAGTATCGCCGGCGACCTGTTCTTGGCGCATCCTCCAGAGCCGTCCATCCAGCCTCGCTGCTCCAGTTGTGATCCACGTCGTCCGTTGGAGGAGTAGCTATCACCGTCAGATCATTTAGAGGCTCGATCTGGACCGTCCGAGCCAACGAGGGATAGCCGCAGCACATCCCCACCATCCGATCATATACGTGGCACCACCTCCACCGTTGGATCAGAGCCAGGGCTTCTTTGGCGAGGTGCAGTGCACCACCACCGTCAGATCTGCCACGCGGCGCCATCTCAGCCCTCGGATAAATAATAGGGGTAATTTCACTTAGGCCCCCTCTCTTTTTGTCTTTACTGTTCAGTCCTGTAAATATTTTAGGTAGTTCTTTTATTTTTGTAAAAATTGCATAGAGGAGCTGCTAGTTTACTTTTATTGCATTTCAGTCCCTGTTTATATTTGACACGTGCTTCGTCACGTGTATTTTGGTGAAATTGCATGTATGGGTCTGCACTTTCTGGTTGTTAATGAATGAGAAATATTTTTGGATATTTGCACTTATGCCCATGTGAGTGTTTTTAATTCTGCATGTGCTGAATATCGTGGGCATTTTACACTTAAGCCCCTGGACTTTTAGCACATGTTGCCAATAGGTCCGGGAACTTAAGTTATTTACATTTGGGTCCCTGAGTACCTAGAACACGTGCGTGGCGCGTGGGAACCTGGACTTTTTGCACCAGTACCCCCCAAACTTCTGTGTTTGTTACTTTTAGACCCCAGAGCATACTTTTATGATGAACATGTCCCTGTGATTGTGGGCTTTTGTTTGTTGTAAATAAAATATCAAATCTCATCCAAATTAAGTGAAAATTTGACACGTGATTCCTGCCACGGTGTAGAATTTTCACTAATTTTTGGGAAATTTTTGGAGCCCTTTTATTATTTTTAAAAATTCAAAAACCTCTCTTTTTCTGCATTTTCATATCTAAAATTCAGAAAAAAAAATATTAAAACATCTTCAAAAATTCTAAAAAAATCAGATTTTGTGTGTCTTGGTGTGCTTGATTTTCTGACCAATTGGTCATTTTTGGACTTATAGAAAATATAAAATTTGAAAAACATTGAAAAACTTAGAAAAATTCTAATAAATCATTAAAAATTCAAAAATTAACAAACTTTTTTCCTAATTTTTCTTCTTTTCTTCTACTTTACAGGAAAAATACCTTCAGGTTTTATTAGGGCCATTTTGCATTTTATTTTGACCCTAGAAGCCTGACTGGACATTGTTCTTCTGTTTTTGCCTTATTTTATTTTTAGAAAATCCTATAAAAATTAGAAAATTACCAAAAAAATCACTAAAAATTGTGAAAATTATAAAAATCATAAAAATATTTTTATTGGAATTTTTGGAGCATTTTAGAGTAATTAAATAATTGTTGAAAGTTGTGTGTTTTATTTTTTTATTATTTTCTTTATAATTAAAATTTTCAAAAAAATATAAAAATATTAAAAATCCATCAAAAATAATTTATTTTTATTTTTATTTGTTTTCGACTACTTCGTAGGCCGCAAGGTCAATCCGCGCTCCCTGAGTCCGACCTTAGGTGCTACACCATGCTAATCTCATAGCCAGGGCCACTATTGATTTTCCTTGATTTTTGTCTTTGTTTGGTGGTCTGCTCTTATATTTTTCTTGTTGAGCGATTGATTTCCGAGATCCGGGTCACAACGACCCTAGTTCTATTTTATTCACCTGAGTCTCGGTGATTTTTTTGCTTAGCAATGATCTTGATTTAATCAAGCATCTATGAGAGGTCCATGGGATCTGGATTTGAGATGTGATCTCAATATCCCAGTCACTATACGTGGAACAATACAATCGCCCTGTCCTTATCTCCAAGTATCTGAGGAGAGATAGCATTGTTCTTAAATGGCTCAAGAATAATTCCATAAGATCTAAGCATTGAAAAATTGATAATTAAATGTGATTTAATTATCATGATTTATGAGGAATTATCCAATATAATTAAATGTGATTTAATTATTATGGATAAGAATAATGTGGATAGTGATATCCAATTATTCATAATATATTATAAATGTGATTTATAATGTATTAGAGAGAGCTAATTGTAATTTATATTTGTAGATTAATTATTAATGTGTATTGGATACACATTGTCTAATTAATTGAAAATGTAAATTATATATTATTTTGGGTTGTGAATGTGATTCAAAATTTTCCAATGTCAAGATTGCAATATTCCCAAAATTAATTGTGAATTATTTTTGGTGAATAAAAACCCAATAAAAGTTTTTGGATAAATAATGGAGAAAATCAAGGAGATATGCAATCTCATGGAAATCCATGAGATTGCCCACCCCACTTGGAAGGTGGTGCGCGGCACCCAATTCCTATATGGAATTGGTGGTCGTCCACCCTATTCCATGGGGATAGATGATCTCCTTTGTAATCTACTCCTTATTTGATTGATTTAATTTTAGTATTAATGTATATTTGATTTATCAAATATATTCAATCTAAATTAAATCACAAGTTGTTGCTTTTACCAACAATAATCTTGACCATTGGATTGACATAAATCAATCTCATCCATTGATTTTATATGTCCCATGGATTGAGATCCATAGATCCTAAAATCCTATAAATAGAGAGGCATACCATGCTCTCTTGTATATGCTATTGGTAGCACATCTCTCTCTCTTTCTCCTCACACGCCAACCCTCTCCCTCTCTCTCTTGGTGGCCGACCACCATAACCCTAGGAGAGGAATTCGTCGTTGCCTACGCTATCGCGCCGCCGCTTCGATGCTCTGCAGTTCTCCGTCTTCTTGGGGTGCTACGCTCACGAAGGAGACGTTCGATCTCGTGCGACGAGATCAGGAGCAACCGTGCTTGGATCAACTCGTTGGATTGCGAGGACAACGCGACTCATCCCCGCGCTCGCAAGCCGTTTCTCCGACGATCGAACTTGAGACAGGAGGTCTCTTTTCTTAGAGACTCGGTCAACCACGCTTCAAGAGGTATTACATTATACTTGTTGTGGTTATAAATGAAACGATCCGAGAATCGTTCTTGGATCATGTGGTTTCATCGCATGAAATTTTTTAAATTCCGTTGCACCGAACAACTACTACGACTAGTCGTTCTCCGTCGTATCTGACACGACGATCACGCTTCTGTGATGCGCTTGAGGATTTTCCATATCCTTCATCAGATACCCCCTATGCCAGCATGATGGATGAGCAGATAGGACAGGGAGCTCAATCAACTTCTACATTAGGTCCATTCATTCTGGATTTAGAGCTTATTCAGAGACTACCGACATTTTCAGGAAGGCGCACGAGGAGCCCTATCTTCACATGTCCGAATTTGAGGAGTTTTGCAGGGCACAGATTTATTCAGATATCACTGCAAAGGAGATGATGCTGAAGATCTTCCCATTCACACTTCAGGATAGAGCCATGAGATGGCACTGCCGATTGGGAAGGAGATTTGCTACGTGGGGAGAGCTATGCCGAGAGTTTCTACAGAGATACTTTCCCCAGCGTAGAGCAGAGATGATGCGGTCCTTGATCACAGAGTTTTCAGTAGACCCCCAGGAGCCACTGCAGGAGGCATGGCCGAGGTTTCTTGACCTCTTGAGGAGATTTCCTGACCACGGACTTCCACTGACAGACCTTATTGAGATCTCCATGTGGGGGATGACCGCAGATCAGATAGCACTGGTGATTACCTCATGTGGCGGTTCACACCGTAGTTCCGACATTGACTTACTAGATGCCATCTCGATGTCACTTTCACAGAGACTATCTTCACGAGATGATGTAGTCGGGACAACACATGAAGATGTTGCAGTACCAGTGGGGTGTGTCGCACTACATGAGGATACAGTTTCTACACACCAGCCCGAGGACTTGGATTCTGCAGCACTACAGAGTACAGAGGATATGACTGCTACAGTGGAGGTTCTGATCCAGAGTCTACTTGAGTTCCCATTGGTCTTCCAGCTAGAGTTCGAGTCAGCCCCAGAGTTTTCAGTTGACGATTCTCGGATATCAGATTTTCTGATACTCCAGGAGACGGAGGAGCCCCAGCTACTACAGCCATCGATCTAGCCAGTCCAGATTCCAGCCCCGGATGATTCAGCTTCTTTTCTGTAGAGACACTTACCGGAGTCAGACAGATACCATGACTCAGCCCAGCAGCCATAGCTCGATATGGGACACCACTTTTACAGGCGAGACATAGAGAATCCCATATTCGAGCCTTTTGTCCTCCATTTTGACGAGACAGATACATTTTCTAAGGACCAGACGAGAGCCAGCATTGCCGCAGAGCGAGGACCAGCCGCAGCCACATTACCAGCCTCCGCGGTGATGATTAGTACCTTCTCCTGCTTCCAGATTGTCGAGAGTCAGACTTCAGACGATGATGCACCCTGGTGCATAGAGTGGGTGCTTGACAACAGCGCAGATGCCCTGATAGATCCTGATCCTCTATTTCTCACCGATGATCTTGCATTCCTCCCCAAGGGTTATCTGCGGGAGGATGCCATACACAATTTGTACTCGATTTCACCTTCTGAGAGTGTATCCGATCTGGCAGATCATGAAACCAAGTCTTCTGATCCTTCTGATTCTGAGTCATCTCACCTCGACGACCCTCGCGAGGATGAGTCAATCCTTGAAATATTCGATGGTCTGTCTGAGTTGTCTCCATTATATGCATCAGATATCAGTTCTCTTAGAGAGTCTCCTGGTCTTGATTGTCCACAGTTTTTGAGACAATGATTAACGTGGAGGATTCTATGACTGATCCATCCTTCTCCACGTTTGATTTCTTCGACTCTACACTTCCACTCCATTCTGATCCTGAGCCGACGATTTCTTTTGTGTTATCGGATTCCGGCTCTTTATTATCATATCCATGGCTGGTAGCAGACACCCGCCTGATTGCATACATGGGTGTCCTTCTTTACACTGTTGATTCCGTCATTGTTCTCATACCGAGACCGCGACGACAGTACGGCATTCTCCTTACAGATGTCGTCCTGAACCTTGACACGGCTTTGTCCTACCCTTTGCGCCCAGCTAGGGGCATAAAATCTAGTGTTTGTTGAGAGGCACCTCAACATTGTACCCTTTTGTATATACGTGTTTCGTCGCGATTTGATCTTTCTTTCTTCCGTGTTTGTTTTCACCCCAGGTCTCGCTTAGGATTATCTTTGTTATACTTAGGATAAACCTCATCCTAAGTATAGGGGGTGGAAACACCGAGTTGTTCCTTTCGTTCCGTTTCCTTTCGTTCCGTTTCATCACTTCTGTTGTTGCCTATACTTAAGGATTCTTCACCTTAAGGGCATGTTTGGTTGCAGGGTTGGGCAGGGTTGGCCCAACCCTGGTTACTATTCACAAGGGTACTTCCTCCTCACAGATTACTATTCACCCAGCCTAACCCAGCCCAACCCAACCCTGCCCAACCCTGCAACCAAACAGACCCTAAGTATAGGGGGAGTGATTCTCTTCCATCTTGTATATATTTGTTTGTTTGTTTTCTTCGTCATTTTCTACCTATGTTTTGTTGCCTATACTTAGGGATATTTTACCCTAAGTATAGAGGAGGTAGACCCTGTACATTCTCACTCGGATTCTATAAAAACCTCAAAGGGAGTCTCGTCCTCGAGACTCGAGTCAAGGTTACTTTGTGTTTTGTTTGGATCTCATCTGACCATAAAAACCTCAAAGGGATTTGAACCCATAAAAACCTCAAAAAGAAAAACAAGCCATAATCTTTTAGTATATATAATTAAATGGGCTTGTTTTGATAATTAGCTGAAAGAGGTGTGATATCTTGCCCGCATCTCTGCATCGGTATCACATATTATCTCTTTGACATCATGTCGGTGCCATTCCAATACTAAAATGATGGTTGTTGTTGTACAGGAACTCCACCAACGGTATGTGGTCCTTACAGGATCCTTTTCACCCAAAGATGTGTGGACGAAGTAATTCCTAGTATCTGAATAGTGTGTTTGCTTTGTCTGTCAACCCGTAGATGGTACGCGGAATTCATCTTCAGCTCCGTTTGTAGTGCTGACAAGAACTAGTGCCAATAGTGAGATGTAAGCCATCAAGTCTCTGTCAGACACTACCTCACGTGGTATATTATAAAACCTGATAATGATCTGCACATGCAATCTACCCAACCTAGATGGAGTGTAGGTTATGCTGACAGGTATGAAATGAGCTGACTTAATCAATCTTTCAACGACCCAAAAGCATTGTGGTCACCATGGTGTCTTCAGCAATCCGATGATGAAATCCATAGAGATAATTTCCCGCTTTTATTTGGGAATGGGAGAGACCATAACAACAATGGTGGTCTCATATGCTAAGCCCTGACCATCTGATAGATCATGCACTTGCTAACATGACATGCTGCATCTCGCTTCATTCCATCCTGCCAGAATGTAGACCTAGATCTCGGTACATCTTTGTGTTGCCAAGAAGAATAGACAATCGTGAACTATGTGCCTTATCAAGAATATCTCTGCGCAACTACTCATTGTTGGGCGCAATTACCCAGCCAACCTTCCACAAAATAGACTTAATCCCCACAAAATCACCACGTTCGTCCTTGATGGCACGCATGCATCTGTCTCAAATTCAAGGATATGTCATGTATCCTTATACTATGCAATCCCAAAGATTGATGAATCGAGGAGGTATGACAGTAGATGTAGACGCACTCTTATGAGGATGTCCATTAGTCATAGTTACGAGTATATCTCATGTATATAGCTAGTTAGTCGTATGTGCGTGAGCTTTCCTGCTAAGCGCATCTGCCACCACGTTTCCTTTATCAGAATGGTAAGAGATCATGTATTCAAAATCCTTCAGTAGTTCAAACAACCGATGTTGTCTCATGTTTAGTTCTTTCTTATCATAGATGTACTTCAAACTCTTGCGATTTATGAAGATATCAAAATTCACCTCATAGAGATAGTGACGCCAGTTTTTTTTTAAAGAGAAGACAACCGCCACCAACTCCAAGCCATGGATGGGTTAATTCCGCTAATACAACCTCAATTGACATGATGCGTAAACAATCACTTGACCTGGTTGCATCATAATTGTTCCTAAATCTTCTCTTGAAGCATCTGTATATACAACATAATCCTGAGTGTCTGAAGGAAGTGCAAGTATATTCGCAGTCGTCAATCTTTCCTTCAGTGTCCTGAAGGCTTGTTTACATGGATCATTCTAAATGAAAGGGGCTCTCTTTTGTGTCAATCGTGTCAAGAAAAGAATGACTCGGGAAAAATGACTGATGAAGCGTCTACGATAAGCCACTAGTCTAAGGAAACTCCGAATCTGAGTAACTGTCTTGGGTTATTCCCAAGATATAATTGCCTCGATCTTTACAGGATCACTGTAATACCTACTTCAGAAATGACATGCCCAATGAATGAGACCCGGGATAATTAGAACTCACATTTGCTCGACTTGGTTTACAACTTGTACTCTTGAAGTATGTCCATGATTGTCTTTAGATCATTGATGTGATTCCCATTTATTTCGGGAATATGTCCATGCATACAATTACAAACTCATCCAAGCATGGACGGAAATCATGTTGATCATATTCATAAAAAGTTGTAGGGCATTTGTGAGCCCAAACGAATTTACGACAACTCATAATGGCCATATCGAGTCTTGGATGATATCTTCGGACTATTTGACTCTTTAATCATCACTCGTTGGTAGCCATGTCGAATGTCGATCTTCAAGGATACCGAAGATCCCTGTAACTGATCGAATAAGTCATCTATGTGTGGCAGAGCATAATGTTTGTTCACCATTTTCTTGTTCATCTGAATGTAATCTATGTACGATCTCATCGATCCATAATTCTTTCTGACAAAATGAACTGGAGCATTTCAACTTGGTTGATGACATGCGATAAAGAGCTATCGAGATCGGTTGTGTATTTTACAATAATGTGATCTCAAACTCAATCTCTCTCTTAGTCGGTAAACTTGGCAAATTATTAGGAAATACACCAGGATAATTTGACACTACCCTGATGTCATGAGTCATCGACTTTTCCATCAAATGTCTTTCGGGAAATTGCTAGGTATGAATCACATTCTCGATCTATGATTCTCTGAGCTCTCAACACTGAAATGTACCTTTTAAGGTAAACTCGGGTATGTTCGAAATCTTGAAGACAACCGTCTTCATGAAGCAATTATCTAGGCATAATGAGCTAATAGCTAATCCACGCCCATAATCAAGTCGCGCTTGTCAAGTTGTAGTAGTAGATAGTTGATGATCATCTCATGACCATCAACCAATATTGGTAACCTTCTGACTATCAGCCTTATAATAAACCACTGGTCACCCGACCTATGGATGTGACAGGGGTGATCTAGGGCATATGCCACTCTACCTACTGAAGCTAGAAACTCGAAGTTCGTCTATCGTTTCAGAATCAATTAAAACATAGAAAAGCCAGTTCAGAATGCCCTGGTTCTATGTAAGAACCGATTTCATTAATAGTTAATGTTCATGGATATTTCTAACTATGTTTTTCTCTTCTTGGGATACATATGGAAATTTATTGCAATTAGTGACATCTGTGGTCATTGATTTTGAATGTCATATTTCCCTTTCAGACTCGTGACAAGTCAAAGGACTGTCGCAATCCGAGGATTTAATGTGATCAGAACAATAATACTACGAATGTATGTAGCAGGGTACCACTGCTCTGATACCAAACTGTTAGGCCCGCTCCCGTGGATCTGGGAAACCCGTTTACATATCAGCCGTAGTATCATGTTCTCTAAGGACCACTTTAGAGTACTGAAAATTAGGGGAATTTTTTTATGACATTCACATTAACTAACATGCCACAAAACTATAACATGTCACACTTATATTGCATAAATTCCATAGCAATAACATGTAACAACAGAAATTGCATTATGTACATGCATTCCAAATTTTATCAGAAGAGAAATAAAAGCATTTATAATATCCTTGAACAATATTATAACATACATACCTGTTATGTTTTGCTTCAGAAACTGACATTCAACTCTCCCAATACAACGGTGCAGGTATGTTGCCTGCAATCCATGGAATAGGGAGAAAAGAACATCAACAAATGTTGAGTAAATCTTAATTAATTAAAAATAACAGAAAATTTAGTGGTTCCAAAAGAAAGCAAGTAATTTGGCCTTAACAATTAAAATTTAGAGTTGCTTGCAATGAAACATGCTTTCAAGTTGTTTGGTATGTAAAACCCCATTCTACTCATCCTACACTAATTACCCACGTTAATCATTTATATACCAATATCATGTGGTCCATATTTAAGTCATTGCCTTTCTATTAATTGTAATACAAGTTTGACTGGTATTGAGAATATGAATGATGAGACTCTTATATAATCATTATCTCTATTAATGCTTATAATGATGTTTAAGAATCTTGTGGATTGATCATAGTAAGAGTATATGATGGATCTGGGGTTTTGATTCTTTCCTTGTTGATTTTCTCAAGCTTAGTGGATCGTCTGATAAGGATGATTTTCATGATATGGTATTTTCTTTTTGTCAGGAATTATTGGCAGAAAAGTAACTAGTTCAACGGAAACCAACTCAACTGTAACCAAGTTTCCATGTAACCAATTCAACTGTAATTCAACTTTTAGCCAACTCAATTGTGACTCAATCCAATCTCAATGTAACTTTTTCAGATTCAACTGTAACTGATTCAGATGTAGCCATAGATGATTCAGATGTATACGTGGATGATTCAGATGTAGCATCGACAAGTCTGCTGACGAAGAATAAACAAAACTCAAGCGGTGAAGTAGCCTACAAAAGGCTCTTCCGTCTCGCTCTCTAATTGGAAGGGCGGTCCAATAGAGGGATAGGTCTACTCCAAAACTACGCCACTGAGACGGGTGAGAGAGACTCTCTAGAAAAGTCGCTCTAAAAGAAAAACCGGCTCGACCGGTACGGGCTAACGAGCTCGAAAAAAAACTAAAACCAAGGGTCCTCCAGCCTAGGTACCCTAAAGAACAAGGGTCAGCGGAACTGGTCTTTAAAAGAAAACCTGAGGATCCCAGAGAGGCGTAAAAACTGCGAGCGCTCGCGAGAAAACCGAGAAAAAGACTGGGATCCTAGACCCGCGCACCAAGCGGCCGCTGCCCTAACTGGGCTTCCTATCTCCCCCCCAGCTGAGGGTCACCGCACCCTCGCACAGTCAGGTGTAAAGGTCACCATGACTGGCAGTCATTATTATCAGTCATTACTGACTTACCATCACTGACTTGATTCCCCATTCTCTCTCGATCCATGATTTGGTTAACTTTAAAGATCTAAGCATCTTATCGACAATCTGATTGAATAGTGATCTATAGTTAGTATAGTTTACCTAAAGATTAATTCAAGAAGATGATCTAATCGATAGTTGTGTTTTTTTAAAAAAATGTCCACATCAAAGCGGATAAGTTTTTAGGTATACCATTGGATCAATAACTAAAATCCTTCCTTGCCATCATAAATATTTTGAAATTAATCATGCCATACATAGACAATGATGATATTGATTTTGAGACTCAAAGATCTTTGGAACAGAATAACATCAAGAATGGGGTATGATATTGATATGTGTACAAGATCCATTAAGTTATACATGAGAACAATCACATTAGTAAGACCAATCTCTGCAAAACTAGAAGCTTAAATGTGAATCCGTTATTATTGGCACTACAGTGGCAGTAATCTGTTTTCTATTTGGGATTTAAAAGGGAGATGAGTGCTTCCTTTTTCTTTTCAAAGTGCAGAACAAAAAGCAGCATATGATGTTATCCCTTTGTTGCACGACTATATTCCTTTTATGCCTTAAGATGCAATTGTTCATGACCTTAGTCCAAAAAGTATGGCCGGTATCATATGCCATCCCATTTCTTCAAAAAATCAAACTTCCTCAATGTGCACTGCACCCTTCAGATTCCTAAAGATCTGCAACCCTGAGTCGCACCATTTCTACCAAAGTCTACGCTACTTACCGACTGATTATTAGCAGTTAAGAACTTTGATTTCTTTGGAGATAATAAAGATCTAAACTGGATCATGATATGGTAAAGCATTTATTCCATGTGGACTGGTTATGTCAAACATAATCGACCGTATCACTTTATTAGCATTGATTGGTTGCTGCAAGAATAACCACCAAACAGAATCTCCATGGACGAATGGCTTACAAGGGAATTAGGCTACTTCTATGCAACTTGTTCCTGCCAACTCAATGCCACGATACAAATTTCTCCAGAAAATGAAGGAAATGTTTCAAACAATTAAGTTGGATCTTGAGATCAATAGAAGTGTAAATACAACTTCTTCAAGTCAGGAAATCTTCAAACTTATACAAACTTTACATTCAAGTATGTAGTAACAACTACAAAAATAGATATCCAGTTGTGGATTTAGGTAGGATGATGTTCTAATTTAGATGGATTTAGATAGGAGGTTTGGGGATTTATATCTAAATAACCAACATTATATAAGGACAACAAGAAGGGTGTTTTAGATTGTGCATTTGAATCTTTAGATTACATGCAAGGCAACAAAGGAAAGATATGATTATACAAAAACATGGATGTAGCATGAGGAAGGAATGATTGTACATTGACTACTATAAACAATGAATTATAGGTTCAAAGTAAATATGGGGAGTTCTGAACTTTATTCCAATTTAACTCCACATTCTCTTCTAATTTCCAGGCAATTTAAGATATTAAAACAGGCATGGAAGGCAGCAAGAGGAGGGGGCTTAGATGTACCTCGATTACTCCAAGAATTTGAGACTCATTTGACATGCAGCGGCTGTAATGGAAAATGAGAATCACAACCCCTCACTGCATGTAAAATAGTAGCAGTAAATGTATAAATTTGCTTCTTGAAAGAGAGGAGCAGCTCCTCTAGTAGCTGCTCCAGGGGCCTTTCAAAGCAGAGCCTCAATTTAGAGCCTCGCATGTGTGGAGTAGCAACTTTAATTGAAGCTTTGGATGCAACGTACGTCACTTGAATGGCTCTTGAAATTGGCTTCAATGGCTCCTGAATTTGGCTCCAAATGGTTCCATTATCTCCAAAAATTAGGAGCCCAATATGCAACAGTTGCAGCCTGGCTCCTAGATTTAGCTCCAATTGATTCCAATGTTTCTAGGAATTAAGAGCCCAATATTAATAGGTGTTGCATGACCAGTAAACTCCAACTGTATGGAGGAGGAAGGGTTGTAATCGGTTGGAGAGGAGATAGGTAAGAGGAGGAAATAAGGTTGTGGTTTGATGAAAAAAAAGGGGAACAACGTACCTCTTGGATCTCCTAATTTTGTAGACCAAAATGCATATAGCAGGGCATGCAACAAGTGCTCCAGGGAGGTCTTCAGTGCTTGGATTTGGATCTCCAGAGAATGCTGCAAAAGCAACCGTTGTTGCATGTCTGATTGGGCAAAGACAACATCCCCCACTGCTGCTCTGAGCAGCAATAGTAGCTGGAAGGAGTTGCAAAGACTGCTGCCTTTAAGCAGTAGTAGAGAGGTTTGCAGCAGCTCCTCCAAGACTTGGCAAATCAGCTTTTGCTGTACATGTGCAACCAAAGGAAGGTTGAGGCTTTCTCCTTCGTTGGGAGAGTGAAAAGAAAAGGAACGGAGAGAGAAATGTGAAAGAAACAAAAGGGGGAGAAGGTGGTATTAATAAGGAAGTACGAGGCTTTAATTGTTGACAAGTGGAGGATAGAAGGGAAAGCCAAGTGGGAAAAAGAAACTGTTGTACTGTGTAGCTGTCAGCTGTACAGTACAGAAAAAATTTAAAATTTTCTTTTTCTTTTTATTATTCTTTCAATCATTTGAGACATCAAAGTTGATCATATTCGCACCTCAAATATCCGATTTAGGTGTACAATGGCTCGTTTCGATCGTCTCTTAATGACGATCAAATTGAGTATAATATTCATATACTTCGGATCGAAGATGAATTCTCGAAATTTCCGAGATACGGTCTTGATTGGTCATTAAATTTTTGCGATTTTAAAATATCAAATGACCTCCGATTGATGAACGGTCGATTCTGTTGGTCTTGTTTCGTCGAATCGTATTTTATAACGGTCTCGGTTTGTTTAGCGGTTTCCGAATTTGCGCCGCGGCTTTTTCGGGCACACATTACGATGCGATTGATTTTTGATCAATTTCGCCCGAACGACTTTTGCTTCACGATCAATTGATCGTTTTATGCTATGTATCACTGATTAATAACTTTATTGAGTTATACGTACTCTAATCGGGTCGAGTTCGGGTTTGTGCAGATCCGGATGTTACAGATTCCCCTTCGTGTACAGCCTGCCATACTTAGGATTATTTGATCCTAAGTATAGGGGGAAACCCCGAGATCTTTTTGCACTTCTATTCTTTCATTCGTCTTTGTATATAGCCTTCCTTTTCACTTCCCTATACTAAGCACGAGTTATGTCTTCTTCATCGCTCTTGACTCTGAGGACATCGTTCGAGCTAAGTATAGGGGGTGTGTATATATTCCATATATACTTTAGCCATAACTCGTACTTTGTGTGAGTGTGTTAATAAATAAAAATGGCTAAAACCCAAGAATCCATAAAAATTAAAATTTTTCCTTGTAAATAAAATTCTTTTATTGCACATACATAGCTAGTTGTACAAATTATTTTTTGTAAAAATGTTTATAAAAATCTTTTGCGTAAATAGCTTGTAAATATTTTGATATCAAAATTATGTATATAGTACAAAATTTTTGTAAAATGTTTGGAAAATCAAAAGTTTGCAAAAACCTTGTGTAAATTTGTGTAGATATTTTGCAAAACTTGCATTCATGCATACATCCATGTTTTCAAAATATTTTTCAAAAATTTTACACATGTGTAAATATTTTATAATAGCATATTTGTAAATACTTGTATAGTTTTTCCTGGTCATAGTTGACATTTAAACTAGCCTGGAATTAAATTGAAAAATAGAGCTTGGTTAAGATCTTAATCCACCTAATTCTAAGAGGAACCTTATAGGGCTTAGGGTTGAGATCTTTCAGGTCCATGGTGACTTAATTCTTTGAGTCCACTAGGCTTTGATCATATGTCATCTCGATGAGCCTAAGTAGAGCACTTAATAACACACACATGACTCATATAGACAATGGCTTTACTTGGACCCGCACTTTACACCGAGCTCTCTACGGACGAGGTGGTGAGGAGGCAGTCTTTCTTGACTTAGGGTAGCATATGAGGGTAGTACTTCTAGGCGGAACCTCTCTTCTTCTTATAGTGAAGGAAGTGTGTCTCAACTTGGTCTGGTTGCCATGAGGTCTAACGATAGGAGTTGTGTGTTGCAATAATGCTTCAAAAGAGGGATAGTCTATTGGCTCAAGAGGAAAAACTCCTTATGTATATATGTTGCACTTTGTAGATATGCTGTACAGATGCACATCAAAAAAATGCAAAAAGAAAAGAATAACTCCAAAAAAGTGGAGGGTCTGATAGAAAATGATAATCCCACCGGAGTGTATATAGTGCAATAAGCAAAGCTTGAGACTCATGTTCGATCTTATGAAGCTTTCAGCAGGGAGACTTAGCTACACTGGTTGAGCTCCTAAGGTTACATGGTTACACTGGCCATGGTCCATTCTCTTCTTCCCCCTCTTCTTGAGCCGATTGAACTTGAACTTAGAAGGAAATACCCCGCTCCTCGAGGAAAGAGTGGCCAGACTAGGGTCATAGAGTTACCTTGTTGGGGAGGGTTGTCATTTTGCTACTTCTGAGGTGGAGAGCTATACCTCACTTACATTGTACAAGGAAAGATTCATGGTCTTCAGGATTTGTGTTTGTAGACTTGTTCTGATCTGGATTACTGAGGAGTCTTGACTATAGATTAGTGGAACTTAGAGGCTGTTAAGTTTTAAACCTAAGTCCAAATAAGGTTCCGACACATTAATAATCCAAAGATCTGACTGAGCTCCATACTTCAATTTAGTGAAGGCAACTTTAATAATCAGCATTGATTCATTCTTTTTCCCCTTCTTTTTCTTTTTCTTTTCTTTTTCACTTCTTTTTCAAATAGGTGTTTGCTAAGGGACTAGCAAAGTTAAGTATAGGGGGTGATGAATCCCCATTCATCACTCTTTATTCTTTTATTTTAGCTACAAAACCTTTGTGAAACACCATGTAAATACATGTAAATAGAATAAATTACCAAAATACGTGCATTGTGTAAATATTACTAATTAGCATGTTTTTGTGCAAAAATAAAAAATAAAGAAACAAAGAAAAAGAAGGAGATATTTAGAATAAATATTGAGTGACCCGAACCCAAGGGAAGGCTCATCATGGGACTGACGCAAAATAAAATAAGTACATAGAGATAGGGTGACTCAACATGGTGTAAACATCCCTCTATATGTAAATAATTTATTTTCTAAAAAGTAACAATATATTTTTGCTTCCCATATTTTGTACATATGTTTAAAAATAAAAAGAAAATAAAAATGGGAAAAATAAAAGAAAATAAAAATAAATATCTTCTCTCTTATCAGTGTATATATACCATGTATATAAAAAAATACCTATTTATTTCCCCTTGTAAATAAGTAATAAAAATCCAATAAAAATCATTTTATATTCCCTATTTTATGATCTAAATAAATAAAATATAAAATGGGAATAAATATACATAAATAAAATACTAAAAATAAAAATCAAAAACATATAGGTAAATATACCTGTATATAATAATAATATATGTAAATACGTAATTTATATTTCACAAAAATAAATAAAAATCATTAAAATACTTTAAAATAAATAAACATTTTTCATTTTGAAAATATTTTGAAATAAAGCCATTTACTATTTTTAAAATGGATTTACAAATAATTACTAAAAGGAATAATCTGATTGGTCCACGGGGGATTGTTGACCCCCGGTCAACTCTCCCCCTCGGACCTCTTCTTTGCGGATCTGCGCCCCGACCCGATTTTCTCCTATTTTTGCAGGCGTAATCCGACCACCATCCATCCAAACCCCGGGCCCCGATTATCATCGACCAATCCACGATCCACACCCGACATGTCTTCTAGGGATACGTGCACCCAGAATCTCTCCCGACTCCCACTTTATCGGACCCTGGCACTATATAGTCTCAGCTCCGCCGCTCCATTTCAGGCATCTTTGGCCATCCCCCTCGTAGCCGATGAGCTCCTCTTCATCGCCTGAGTGACAGCTACGTGAGGAAGAGTTGCAGGGAGGACGCGAGCGCTGGGAGCCACTGATCAGGTGACTTTCATCGCCGTGCTCCGCCGCAAGGTGAGCCCGAGCCTCTGAACCGTCGATCCATCGAGGCGACGACCCCTGGAGGTCCCTGACCTCCATCTCAGACATACTCCTCCAGCAGGTAGCTTAGATATCTCGTAGTTTAGGTTAGATTTCAATTTTTAGATTTTCGCTTATTTAGCTCTGTCGCCGTCGTCCTCCGTCTCCGATCATCCATCTGCCACTCTGATCACTCCATCACTTTCACCAGACCCCTCTCCACCTTCTCCACCCATTCATCCACCCTGGTTCGCCCCGGAACCAGGAGTTCGGTTCTTCTCCGTCACCGCTCGTTGGAGGACCACGCCGAGACCCATCCGACCACCTATTTCGCCCGCTAACGGGTCGAGGTACTTTGCCCTCGACCCAGGATTTGTTCTGTGCAGGTTTGCAGGTCAAAGGACCCCATCTGGGGGTCCAACTGGTTCAGGCACAGAAGCTCCAAGCCTTCATCGTCGTCGGAGCATCTCCGACGTCTCCGACCCCATCTGAGCATACCACCAGCTGCGGACGAGCTCCCTCGTCGATTTGCCCACCTCCGCAGCGTCTGAGGAGGTCTCCTGCGCACGTGTTGGGCCGGCGAAACTCGCCGGCGACCTGTTCTTAGAGGACCTCCAGGAGCCGTCAGATCGAGCCCGCATCCCAAATTAGATCCCCTCCGTTCATTTGAGGGATCGGTCTGACCGTTGGTCCATATGAGGATCAAATCCACGCCGTTCATCGTCGAAGGGGCGTCTACCGTCCTCTACCGTCAGATCGTCCACGTGGCGCCATCTCAACTGTGGATCATAATAAAGGGGTAAATTTCCTGTAGGCCCCTCTTCTTTTTGTTGTTATCATTTCATCCTGTAAATATTTTATTTAGTAATTTTTAATTTAGGTAATTTGCATGTAGGTCCCTATAGTGTTTGAATATTACTATTTCTTTGAATATTGCTATTTAGTCCCTGTTTATGTGGAACACGTGCTTCGACACGTGAGTAGTGGAACAATTGCATGATATACCTGTAGTTTCTGCTTGTTACTGATTGGTATTTTATAAATAGGAATTACAGAAATATGCGTTATCTGCTTGTTACTGCTTGTTTGGGCTATTTGCATTTTAGGCCCTGTGATTTTTATGTGTTATCTGTTAGGCCCTGAAATTATATTTTTTTACACTTAGGTCATTGCATGCTGTGGCTTTTGTTTTTGTTGAATAAAATACCAAATAAAATCCAAATCAAGTGAAATTTGGACACGTGACTGCTGTCATTGTGTAAAAAATTCACTATTTTTTGGGACATTTTTGTTACTTTTTGTTATTTTAAAAAATCAAAAACCTTCATTTTTGTTACTGGTTGAAATAGAAAATCAACTAAAAATATAAAAACTTCGCTAAAAATTCTAAAAAAAATTAGGGCTTTTTATTTTGTTGTTTTCTGACTTCAGTTCGATTTTTAGCCCATTTGGATTCATAAAACCCATAAAAAGTAAAAAAAAAACCTAAAAACCTTATAAAAATTATTTAAAATTATATAAAACAAATTAATGCAATTTATGAATCCTTAGCTTAGTCTTTATTTTTACTTTTCATAAAAATTGCCCTCAATTCTCTATTGATTTATTTATATTTTATTTAGATTGTTATCTCTCGAATTTTGGTTGGGGACACGTGTCCTCTTTTCCGATTGGTCAATTCCAACACCACATTGACATCAATATTACTTTCCTCATTTCAACCCATCCTTCTTTGATTCAAAATCCCCTCTGGCATGCTTACGCCATCATCATCATCACCACCACAGCATCATCATGTCATTTTCATCAAAGCTTCCATACTCCCCAATCCTCTAGTACCATTCCCTTTTCTTCCATTGCCCTCTCTCGTAGTCTGAGAAACCAAAACCTACCCGCCCGCAACCTATTATAGCCCCATCCTTGTCCTTCTTCGCACCATCCTTAGATGAGGGCATTCATTCAATGTTGAAGTAATCATTGAGGCACAGTCCATTTCATTAGTGATACATATTTTAACTTAAAGCATGCCCACAAAAAACAAATCACAATACTCAATGCATTTGGTTCAACAATCATCCATGGTCATTAATATCATCGAATGTCTTATCTTGTGCTAACCACAACATTTTTTATATACTTTGAAACTTGGGTCAAAACTCCATATTCAAGTTTTATATTAAGTCCAGACTTCGACAATGATCGATCACCCTAATGGGGTTGAGATCAAATCCCGCAACAATCCAAGTTCATACAACCCATATGATCAGTTACACCCGTTGGGTTGATCGATCTCCTCTACTCACCATTTGGGTCACATCTGCCCATATGATCAATCAACTTGGTTGGGTTAATCGATTCCCTTTGCTTATTGTTTCATCTTTCAATGTCCACCAACCCAAATATCTCTTAATAGGCCACCTTAAATGACTTAATCAATCACTTCATTAGTAAAATTATCGATCACCCTAAGTAAGTTGATAACCTCTTAATCTAACTACCTTTTTAAGTTTTCCAGTCTGTCTTTCCAGTTTGCATGATCAATCATCCTTCAAACTTATCAATCACAAAAAGAATTGTAAACAAATTTCATTAAGGACTTACATGGGCCAATCTGGAAGGCATGAGACATTCGGACAGACTACAGGCTCACCTAGAACACGCTAGCAGCTCGCAATGGTGGCTGTGGATGTTCAAAGATAGAATGGTCAAGGAAGTGGAAAAGAGACCCCAGATCAATCATCGCATATTTCTTTCTTGTACCATAAAATATTTTCACTACTATCTCACTCAACAGTGATACCTAACAACTTGACTAACAAATGCTTAACATGGATGCACATAACATAAAACATCACTACTAGGCAGAGGTGCGATTGTAAACTATGCAGGGACTAAAATGTAATTCGAAAATTATACATGTGCATCCTGTAAACATTCATAAAATCGGCGAATTTCAGCATCGTCTCTACTGAATACAATGGAGTAGACGGGATGAAACACTAGAAATGGTTATAGTTAGCGTGAACGAGTAGTTTGATTAAAATCCAAACTCAACAAGGTACCGATCACAAAATGCGATTAAACAAAAGGAAGAAATAATTAGAATCCAAAACCAGACTATTCTTCTGACGCCAAACATAATAGAACAACTGAAAGCATTACCTCCCTTATAATGAACTACTAACTCTGTTTCTATTCAGTCTAAGCATACAGCACCGTCACGGATAAGTGCCGACCAGGTTGCTAGTTAGGTATCAGAAAGATTAGTAGTGTGTCCCAGAGAGCAATCTCGAGCATCATGTGTGATCAAGTTAAGCCTGGAATCCAGTACGGATACATACAGAAGAAACTAGTGTCACCCTAACCAATCCTCATAGTTTACAGGCCCAGCGAAATTAAGATTTTGCAGAACCTGACAAAATCTGTGACTCGTATTTTCCCAATTCCGCAAGAACATCTTCCTCTGGCCGGTAGATGAGATCTATCATTCTCCATATCTGCATAAACACGATCAGGAAAAGCTTAGAAAAGACAGATAATGCTTAAAGCATGTTGCCATTGTTACTGTGCTTGACAGAATGTAGGTGTGTCGATTTTGCATCCACAATACCTGCAGAGTTCCTCCTCCACCAGTCCTCTCGCAATCATCGGACACACTAACAATTGTCCAAGGATCAGATGCATTCCAGTGGAAGTCGACGACTTTGTCCCTGTCAGGTAAAAAAGGCAGATGAAACAAGGATATGGTCACAATTTGGAAACATAATCCTGAATTAACAAAATGCCTTGAGGTCGCATGACACGATATATAGTTGACTACACAAATCTGCAAATGGGTAGGTAGATTTTAAGCAAATAACCACGTAAGAAGAACGCCAGCTCTATTATCTCTAACCTAAAACTCGATAAAATTCAAAGAATGTTACTGGGGTGATGATCGACAAAATACATCTAACCATGTAAGAAGAACCCCCCCCCCCCACCAACTCTATTCTCTTACCAAAAGCTCGATAAAATTCGAAGGCTGTTACAGTGCTGATGATCACCAAAATACATCTATATCACTTCTATGCTGATTGAGATCTAGGATACGTAAGTTGGCAATGGACCAACAGGCCAAGCGAGCCTGGATATATATGTGCAAGGACCAGTACACAGGATCGATGTCCATGCTGAAGCAATTGCGGTGCAAACTAGACGTCATTTTGTTGAAAGCTGGTTGATAAAACCCACACATAGCACACTTCACTTTCAGCATTTGAGTATCCGCCCCTCCAAGCGCACATATATGTATTTTTGTGTTCTTTCCGTATTCACCATAATCCTTCTATATAAAAAGAGACCTAAGGCTCTCATTCCAATATATCGATGTATCACATTCCACAACCCCACAGGAGTCCTTCCCCACCACCGGCCCACATTCTCGCCATTGACGTTGCATCTTGCAGCACCCCAACAGTTCTCGTCACCTCCAATAGACACCACCATTGTCTCCAACCATCATTGCCGCATCCAGTCCAGTGGGCCCCGTCGTTCCCACCTTTAATAGCACCTCCTGATTTTAAGCAGCTCTTACCGCCCCCAGATCATGATCTGCATGGCAGTTGATCATATTACTCTCTTTTTTCAAAAGCTCTACCATAAGAAAAGATATCCAAAGATCCAAAATCCAATGGACATCACCTGCAAACAATATGGTTAGCATGAGAAACCCACTCTATGCTCAGATCATCAAGTTGGACAAGACTAATTATGCTAGATGGTCACAAATCTAACTTATGTCAGTCAAAAGACGGGAAGATTCATATTCTCATGTATTCGACGTCGAAATTGAAGATCGGTAGATATGCTGCGTTACATGCAGATAGCCGTACAGTGTTTGTGTTTGCCTTGCTTTTGAGCAATGTAATTCCTCATATTGCAAAAGAGGTGATCCATGTATTTCAGAGCTATTATGAGCAAGGTTTTAAAAAACGAGAGGCGGATCGTGGCGGTTTTCTGTTATTGAGGCGAGGTGTAAGCCTCGAGACGGTCGAGGCGTAAGCCTCAATTTATAGAGAAAATACATTTTAAAATTATTATTAAGTGTAATTATATTATCATAAAACCATAAACTTCAAATATTGACATAATATATGACCATAAATCCTAAATTTGAATATTTTAAATTTAAAGATGTACAAAATATACCATATTAACCATGTATGCTAGTTTTAATTTATGATTAAGTAATATTAATATTGTAAATATGTGAAGTCCTAATATCTTATAAAAGTATATAGTCTCTTAATCATATATTATACTCATTGTAGCGATACAAGCAATTGAATATCATTTGTTGATATAAAATTTGTTCATACTAATTAGAAACAATCATTGTACACTTGCATGATTTCTTTGATGCAATGATGATTGTAATATAAATGTATAATTATATATCTATGAAATGTTATTTCTCAAGAGTAACATATAATGATACTATAATACAATATTGTGATTGCGACTTGTGTGTTTGTAACTAAAATATGTTTTATAACTTTAAGATTATTATAAAAGTATAGCTTTATATAATTTTTTATTTATTTACCAAAAAATGCACAGCAGAATGAGGCGGCGCCTCAGGATCGCCTCACCACCGCCTCGGGTCTCTGAGGCTTGTTACGCTTCAGACATCCAGATCAAGGTGTATAGCCTCGGCACCTCAAGGCGCGATTTTTAAAACCATGATTATGAGGCGTAGTCTCAAGGCAATCGAGGTGTAACGCTCACATTCATAAAAAAACAATTTTAAATAAAAAATATCATTTTAATATTAAGAAAAGCTATGTTATAAGACAAATCATTTGTGGCTTTATTTTCCATTGGCATTTCTAATTTCAAGCATACAAATTCACTATAAAATATGTAAATAAATAGATTCAACATTATAAAACTAAGGGAGCATAAAATTGGATGAATTCAAATTAATATGTTGTTATTTAAGTTAAATACATAAAGAAATGCAATCATATTTATTAAATATAAAACAAAATCACGATAGCCCAACACTAACCTAATGAATGCACTTGAAGTTGTTGTAATTGCAACAAACATCAACTACCTAAAATATATTTAAAACGTGAATGCTATGACCTTACTAAAAGAGAAGAGACGAACAACTAAGGTGAAGGAGGCAAAGGCAAGAGCTTCCAACCTTCAGGCGAGTTCCGTAGTAGGGGAAGGTGGTGATTAATGATGTCAAGAGATGTTTCCAAGTCTAGCAAGGGCAATGGGCAGGCAGATCGGGTTTGAAGGAAAAAAGGGTGCATGTGAATGCATGAGGTGTATGTGGGAGCACATAAGTGCCTTTATAGGCAAAACCTTGTCTTGTCACCTCACCTACACCTTGTCCTACGAGGCACACATTTCATCCAAGCAAGGTACACACCTCGCCTTAGACATTTAAGGCACTTTCCTCCCTCTGCCTTGCCTCGACCACTTCTGCACCTCGAGGCATGCCTTTTTATTCCATAATTATGAGTCGATGCATCTTAGACGGGAGGGAAAGCCTCCTCTACGTTGCTACTCACGACTAAAAATATTGAGCAAGAAGTGCAATTCTCTGAGGCATGTTTGCACATGTGAGTTGCAAAATATAAACCTTAAAAAGCTTGTGGTTATGGCATTCTTAGATGTGCTGGTTCATGTCTACCACTCAGCATGAGATGAGAGATGACAACAGGTACCATGCTGCCCACTTTCGAGGAGACATATAGCATGCGAAGTCACCTCAGTGTCACCCATCTGCATAAGGTACTCAAGTCCCGCATTAGTGCTCTCGTTGTTAAATCTAGACAGGGACAAGTATGTATGGACGAGATCATATTAGAGGTCACAATAGACCACTAAAGCAGTTGAACCCACCATCGATTGGCCTCGTTGTGCTTGTATGGCCATCATTGACAACGGTGGATTTGACATGATGACTCTCATATTGATCTAGATGATGTAATCAAACATATTACTCAGATGTCAACTACGTATTCAAAGCGTCTCTGTGCCTAACCTCCATGTTTTGATCAAGTATACCAGCTTTTTCGATACACAGTTACACACTATTAAAGTAGGATAGGCTGGTAGAAATTGGAGACAGGAAATAACTTAATAACCAACAGATTCCTCCAGGAGAGGATAAATGTGGCAGATTGATGCCTCTCCCTTACAGTAGGACAAGGGGAGTTCATAGCTACATCCACTCTCAATTTATTTAATATGATCCTACTATAATTTCCAATCACCTTTTTACTATTAAATTAAGACTATGCCGTCAAACCATTTTTGATGTTTTTGTTTGTTCGGGTTATTATGATGGTGAAGATGGTAACTCAAGACCGGTTGATTCTGCCACTATCTACTAATCCCACGTTGTTTTCTTATGTCGCAAATGTCTTAATCAAGTTTAAATGGCAAAGTCTTCTCCCACTCTAAGTAGGGTTGGCTGCATGGATTCTTGCTCAAATCAATATTGAAAGATTCGACTATTTTTACGTTGGTTGTCAGCTAACACAACCACCACAAGGAGAGATTTGAACCATGGTCTTTTGAGTGGTAGGCACACTGCACTACCATCAGACCATTGGTAGGCTGTCTTTATCATCCTTCTATTAATAAATTATGATGCTTTCTATTTTAATTGTCTCCCACTACCACCCTTGTTGCGATAGAGGAAGCAAACAAGCACAAAGACAAAGAAGCAAACCACGTGCATACGAATTTTACAAGGTTCACTCATAACTAGGCTATGTCCTTAAGTCGCATCGATTGTTTTCATTAAACCACAGCTCCTGCGGGATCACCAAGTAATGATGATCAGACCTCTGGATATCCATTGACAACAGCCTATAGAAGCAGCAAATGTCCTTGAGGCACAGCTGCACAGTTTGGTTGCGGGTTGTTACTGCTGCGCCGAAAAGAGGTGGCATCGGCAGCTGCTGATGGTCGTTGCTGTCGCCAAGGAGAATTAGGTGATCTTGCTGCAACTGGGCAACGTCGCGAGGAGCAAAAGGGCAGTTAGGTGGTTGGGCGAGGAGAGAGTGATGGTGTCGAGAGAGGAGAAAGGGGGACCTAGGAGTTTGGTTACTCTGATACCATTTAAAAGAGAGGAATTATTTTATGTTGTTAGCAAACTGGGTCTTGTAAATTGTGTTTACAATGATTTAATAATTCTTTGGATGGGCCTTTACTGGAGGTTCATCACATTATTCTCAAAAAAAAAGAATAGGTACTACAACCCTCCATATACAGCTCTAGGTTAAGGTTACACTAGAGAACAAAGCCTTAAATTTCGGATTTTGATTTCATTTTTCCAAAGTCTAGAAAGAGAAATCTCGGTAAATTTTGCTGAAATCGGCTGGAGATCATGAAAATGACTCTAAGCTCGGGGTTTTTTTCAAAAATTAAGGTTTTTAATGTTCCTAAATTAATAAATTGAATACATAATAAACACTTGTTTGTAAAATGAGGTGTAAATGTAAATTTTGAAGTAATATTATCATCATAATCACCAGAATTATTGATATGTAGTAGCAATGTGCAACTTAAAGTTAGAACTGGATTCTGAATTAGAATCAAAAGCCATGATAATCACCTCTTCAACCATAATTGAGGTGACACATGCAATAACTAACTAAACAATATATATATAAGAATAAAGAAAGAACAAAAAATATAAAACTGTTAAGATAAAACTTGAATTCAACTGTTGAAATGAACTTGTTTCTAATTAACTTGGTTTCGATTTAGACCTAAAATTTCGGAACTAACTAAACATACTAAGGAACGTCTTCAAACAATTCAAAGCTCTCAAAGAACCCAAAATATTAGGAGAAATCGATGAAAATTCATTAATATAGGCAAAATTTTGATGAAAGTAAAGAGTAGATTCCATTAACTTTATCTTTTCATCAAAACGATGTGCAATTTCGATGAATTTAGCAGACATTTCATCAAATTCCTGGAAAAAGAAATAATGTAGCTTTTCGATTTCTACTCACCCAGGAGAAGCAGAAATTTCCAGGGAAATTCGACCAAAAATTGTTGAAATTTGAGGTCATGCCAAAGAGTCAAACTCAAAGACAAAAGACAAGTATACCCCCAATAGGGGTTGTCATAAATATCTCTCAACATTACTGTATATGGTTTACAAAGTTTTAGGCTCAACTAAGCTGAATAACAATGATGAGTTAACTCGGCTATTAGGAAATGAGGGAGACAAGTGAACCTGTGGGCCAAAAATGCTGCCATCTAATTTGCAACCCCACCTTCTAATTAGAATATAATAATAGTGACAATATTTACTATATTTCATTTCGAAGAGTTCACACCCCTGTTTTTAATATCAAGATGAGATCCGCATCATGATTAACATAACCTCTACATACTTCATATTTACATCATAATCCTCATAAACATACTTCATCTTATACACATGCCATCCTCGCCAATGTATCCCCCAAAAGAACCTAACCTTGAAAATAATCTTACCATATATCTAACTTCACAACAATCCAACGATGAGTATAGTCCCTTTCATTATTTATTGTCTCTATCATGGCCTCAAATTTCAGCGAAATTCGGTCGAATTTCTGTCGAATATCAATATCTAGTCGAAATCGAAATTCGACCGAAATGGTCGAAATGACCGAAATATGGAGGCCCTAGTACAAGAAATGACCGAAATGACGGAAATTTCGGTCGAAATTCGACCGAAATTCCACCGAAATTCCATTTCGACGATCACCGAAATGGTGACCGAAATCGACATTTAGGGCCTTGGTCTCTATCACACCCCCCCCAACTCTATCCTTCTTCGCCTCCCAAATGCACTTAACCATTCTCGGCCTTGTGTTATTGGTGCATTGTGTGGAGCCATTGGAGGCATGTTGGAGATGTGTACAGATGGTAAGGAAAGAGTAGCCTCAAGGCAGTCGAGGAAGTCAAGGCATGGCTTTTTAGCCTCGAGGAGGTCGAGGCATGGCTTTTTAGGCTTGAGGAGATCGAGGAGGTCGAGGCGTAGCTTTTTAGCTTCGCAAGGAACGTCTCAGCTAGTTTTGATGAGGCATGTGCCTCGGAAGGTCAAGGTGGTCCTAAGGCAGTGAGGCCAAGGTTGCAGAAAGCAATAGTCCATACTCGATCAACGAGGTCATTGACTAAGGATTGGTCAGCATCTAGGTGATTAATCAGATTTAGTCAATCGATAGTCGATTTTGAATTTTTTTTTGCTATTTTAAATATATAACTCATGTTTTATACATAAATTCTTATATATGTACATAGATTTATACAGTTTCCATACTATCATAATGAAACAAAAGAAGTAATTGACTTTAAATCTAACATTAAGCGTATTAGAATAAGTTTGCTTTTAAGAAAAGCAAAAAAAATAGAAAAAAACTCTATGAAATGTCGGCATAATTAGTCGGGTTGGCCGACTAATGGTCGATTAGGCCTAGACGAGTTGACTACCCCCCCCCACTCGACTAGTCGGTCGACTTTTACAACAGTGGTGAGGCATACCACTTTAAGCATTAGGTGTAGTTTTTTTGACACTTTTTAGTCCTTTTACACTCAAAATCCTACAATTACCTTTTTCCCCTCCAGACCTTTTTGTTTTAGAAGAAGATTATATGATTTACAATTATGAGGATATTGTTAAATTAATGAAGAAATTACTTGATGTGCGAATATTGGAGACATTTTCATTTCTAGTGTTTATTAAAAGTGTAATAATAAATAAATTACTTGCATTGTTTTAGAACAATTTAGTTAGGTGATGTTGAGAAAGAGATATTTTTTATTGTATTTTGATGAGAACTAGATCGGATAAAGAAAATTATAGTGTAACAAACATCAATTTTATTGATATTTCACAAATATGGCTTTTTGTGCAAAATTTTTAGAAGAACTTCAGTTGAACTAGCAAATGAAGGCAAATTGTTTAAAAACAAATTTGAACGTCAAGTTATTAGCTTCTTGCAAGTATAAAAGATATGATATTAAAGATTATAATGGAAGAGCTACTTGTTAAAAAAAACTTTAGGGATTCCATTCATCCACATCATTGTCCATACAAGTATATTTTAAATGAGATGAAAAAAAACATGGATATTTTCAGAAGAGAGAGTTTAAATGTCATGTAAAAAGCTCCCACGCACAATGTATTCAACTCTTTATTCATTTTCGACATTGAAGTACACTAAAAATCATTTAATTACGTCAAATGTATGGAATTTGCCTATGATATAATTTTTAAAACATTATATAATATTTTTTAGCTAAATACATATTTTTTGGAAGAAAACTGAGGCTTACGCCTCAAGGTTGTGCCTCGCCTGAATTGTAGGAAGTCGCCTTGTTCCGATTTTCATTTTTTTTTAACTTGATGTGTATAAAATGAGAAGGACAAGATTCATTAGGATAGTGTTATAAGAAGATAGCAAGTATTTGATTTTATTTTATTTTATTGGGGTGGGGGGCTATTGGGAGGGTCAGGTAAGGTGGAGATGAGTTGTTGGAGTAAGGGATGGTCATGTTCATAGATGGCAAGATGCACGCATAGGCGGCCGCCCAGACGCCCCAGGCCGTGTGCCTAGAAAAAGCGCCTTGCTTTTATAGAAAAGAGCGGATGCCTTGGGTCGCCTGGTCGCCAAGGCGTGTCTGGGCGACTATTTTTTTATGAGTACTACACATATATCGTATTTTGAAAATACCATAAACATAGCGCATTTACAAAATACGATATACATAGCGCATTTTGAAAATGTGATATACATAGTGCATATCCAAAATGCGACATGCGCTTAAAAAAATTTAGAAAAATAGGGTTTTATCAGTTGTGCCCCTCCGAGATATTGCAATTTCATTTATACCCCTCCCTTTTTAGGAATATCAGTTGTGCCCTCAAACTTCTTGCCTTTCTATCACTTGTGCCCCTCAGGTTAGTTGTCATTCATTTCCAATGAAAACGGACGTTAAGTTTGGGATATAACGAGAATTAAAGTAAAAACAAAAACTGAAAATGTCATTTTCTCATCTTTTCTTCCTCTTTCCCCGTCTCTTCCTCTTCTTCCCCTTCACCCAAGTGCGCCCTCCGCCCTGAGCTCCTTCCGCTGCCCTCGCGCCGTCCCCTCCGTCCCGAGCTCCTTCCCCCGCCCTCGCGCCGCCTCCTTTCCACCTACCCCCGCCAACCTCGCGCCTTCATCCACCCTAGCCCTCAGGTCGGCCCTCTTGCCCCGAGCTTCTTCCCCGCCGTCCCCGCCCCTCCCCCAGGTCGCCCCGAGCTTCTCCCCCTGCCCTCGTCGCCCCCGCGGCCAAGGTTTTTAAAAACAAAAGGCGGAACGAGGCGTTTTCCCATGAAGCGAGGCGAGGCGTAGCCTCAAGGCAGTCGAGGCGTAAGCCTCAGTTTATATAGACAAATACTTACAAAAAGTATAATAAATATATTTATGACGAAATTATCTTAATTGACATACATATAATATATAACATTGTAATATATGATGAAATTATGAAGATAAGAACGTGAAAGAAAGGATATGTAAATTCCATAAACTTATCTACTAATTTTCTACCCAATCAAAAATAGAATCATTAGCTATAATTGTCATTAAAATATCAAAGACAACATATTTTTCACTAAAAAATATTGTGGTGTATAAAAATTATGATTAGATGTATTTGTTACATGACTAGTATATAAAATATGACAACATTGACATGCCTTGAATCTAATCTTGTTTTTTCTAGTTGGTATATTACGTTTCTCATTATGTCACCTCACTTAACACTAGCTTTTCTTTAAACTTTATTGATTGTGTATTTAAAAGTGTAATATTAAGAATTTATTGGAAAAATCAGAAAGTTTAATGCTTAATATGAATATGAACAAAACAAAAAATTTCAAGCATTCATCTTATAAATATATATCCTAGACAACTATACATTTAATAAGCATCTAAAGCTACCAATAAGTCAATTTAAATTCTTAAAAAAAGCTTTAAATTCAAGAAAACGCCTCACAGACCGCCTCCGCCTCGCCTCGACCACCTCACCGCCTCGACCTTCTGAGGCGTACGCCTCATCCATTCCATCTGAGTCGTACGCCTCGAGGCTAAAAAGCCTCGCCTCGTTCAGCCTCGACCGCCTCGAGGCTAGCCTTTTTATACCATGCCCGCGGCTCCCCCTGCCATGCCTCCTCCCTCCGTTAACAGGTCGCCCCTGCCCCCGCCGTCCCGCGGCCTCCCCCTACCCCCAAGTCGCCCCATGCACGGCTGCCCCCGTGCCTCCCACTTCCCCCAGGTCGCCCCCGAGCTTCTCCCCCCTTCCCTCGTGCCTTCCCCTGCCCTGCCCCCCCCCATCACCCCCTGCCCCCGTGCCTCCCCCTACCCTGCCCCCAACCAGGTCACCCCCTGCCCCCGTGCCTTCCCCCCTGCCCTGCACCTCCCCCCGGCCCCGTGCCTCCCCCTACCCTGCCTCCTCCCCCGACCTCCAGGTTGGCCCCCTACCCCCACCACCCCCGCTCCATAAGTCGATACCCTCCTCCCTCCCATCCTCCTCCACTATCTGATACCCTCCCTCCCTGCCTTGGTGTCCGCAGACCCTTCCGAGTTAGTTCGGCTCTACCACACGCATGGGCAGCGACCTCCCCGACCCTTGTCCTCATCCTTGTCATCATCGACGTCCTCGAGCTCGACCTTCACGGCGCCATCCTCGTCGACGGGAATGTCAGTGCTTGGACGAAGTAGTATGGGCTTTTTTTTCCAAATATACCCCTCTAACAATACCATGGTTTGATTAAACCATGATTAAGTTCAACTTATTGACGGTCAGCCTAACGGGAGGGGAACAACCGATAGAATGGCAAGAAGTTTAGGGGCCAACTGATATTTCCAAAACGATAGAGGCATAACTGATATTGCAATATCTCAGAGGGGCACAACTGATAAAAACCCAAAAAAATATTTCACATTTGAGACATGCGACATCCAATTGCTTTAATTAACTATATGTCGCAAGTCTCAAATGCGATACGTAGGACATACTTTCGAAAACGCCTAGACGCGCCTAGGCGTACAGGCGTCCAGGATTAATGTCTTGTCGCCTTAATAACCATGATCATGTTACATTAGTAAGTAGGGATGCCATAGGGAAAATGGTAAACGAGATAGGAGTGTAGGGTTCATTATAAGAAAACCGGCCAAAGGTCATTGCAGGTGAATCCAGTTGAGGGTATATGTAAAACAGAATTTAGGTAAAGGAGGGAGCAACAATAATCATATGCAGAGGGTGTTTGATAACAAACAAATTGTGAAGATGAAAGCGAAAAGAGATTGACCAAATCAGGAGGGGGAGAGAGTTTGACAAAAGGCGGAGGCACAATCGATGACAGCAAAACTAGTGCGCAAAATTGATGATGGTAGGGCTGAGGATGGAGGTGCTATCAATGATGATTGAATGGGAAAGTTGGGATCGACAATGGTTAGATTGCAGAGGTGGCAAAGCACTAACAAAGGCTAAATCAAGGAGGGGTAATATGATTAACGACGACAAAACTTGAGAGGCAGATCATCCAGATAGAATCGTGTGTTATTTGAAGGTGGAGCCACATTGAAGATGTGATTCCTACATGGGCGTGAGGGGGGATGTGGTGATGGTGGATGTCATATGGAGAAAAAGAGGATGGGGATCAAAACACAATGGTACGGTTTGTAAATTTACAATAGTAAATAGTAAAATTTTTACGATTTCAGCCGTCTTTTAAGGGAACTTAACCTAAAAGGTTCGTGATGTAAAGAGCGTAGTATATTGATATAATAAGATAGGTACTTTTGATTTTAGTGAGAATTAAAAAAATACTACTCTTTGCTTCTAGTCGTTTGAGAGTATTATTACGACTATGCTTTTTTTTATTTGACCATGTCGTCATGAAGGACAGAGATATTTGACCATGTCAGCTTATCATTGTGAAGTTACAACTAATTTGTGATACTGAAGAAAAGGAAAGAAACAAAGACATCGGATTATATCACATTAGCAAAAAAACTAGCAACTTAAGATATAATGCATGCAATCACATGAATGACAGGATTTTCAACATTATTTTGCAACAGTATTGTACCATTCCCACTTCATTCCTCAGGTTGTGTACTTGATATCGAAACATATATACATTCCTTTGATAAGATTGGAGTAGTTTGAAACAAGAAGATGAGAGTTGCAGGAGCCACTACATTTATTATTAAATGAAAGTGGAATTTTGGATCATATAAGATCCTATTTTACATCAAAAAAGGAGTTCAAAAATTGAACCATAAAGAAAGTCCCAAATCCCTTTGCAAGACACTATGGGATCAAATTTAACATTTACCTCAAATTGGAAAGACATCAATGTTGTGAGGAAAGTGGACTGAGTAGTTGGATAAGTGGTGATCCGTAAGTTGTATAGTATAGAATCTCATGTGTTTACTCTCAGCCTGTCTAGTGGTGACACTTGAGTGTATTCCAAGAGTTCAAAATGAAGATCTGACAATAGAATACATTCTCCCACATCATAGGACGGTCACCATGACCATCAGGAACCACGTAAATTTTGATCTTCTTGATCATGGTTGCAATATGCTTATTTCTATGGTTAAACAATCGTACTTAACATTTGTCCAAAATTGAGAAATAGAAATAACATGCGGGTACCTATGTCCAGCATGTTGAAAAAATAAGCCAGCAGGTGAATTTGGGGACTTCGTAGAGCGTTCCTTCTTTTTACCCACCTGAAAAAACAATTTCACAAATAATATATGTTTTCTAGCATAAGAAAAAAAATGGAAACCATTCGCATGCACGTTGTATATTGCCCATTATTCCCAAGTTTAGGAGGAAATGAGTTTAAAAACAGACTTTAGTGATATTGCAAATTGCAGATCCAGCAAAAAAAATCAGACGTGAAGCAGTTATCCACTTTAAACAATTAAAATCAACCAAACAAAACAATACCCATGGGACAGTCATGAGCAATGTTTACAACTATAACCATCGGTACTTAAACCCATCTAGGTGACAAAAGGCCGCTTCTTTCCCATCCAGGTGACTACCATTGCACAGACATTATCTTCCCCCTTTTACGACTGACATCATTTCCTCCCTGGTTGGGCAACATGTTACTCTTCCTCTGCCCGACTACTGAAGTGATATATGGTTATGTACATTGTTTTTAAAAATGCGCCTCGAGGCGCTGAGGCGTGCACCTCGAGGCATTTTTCAAGGCTATAGCATCAAGCAGCCTCACTGAGGTGTGCGCCTTGAAACCTATAAGTGGCTCTCTCAACTATTCAGCTGATCCTGGAACTGCTCTCTGGCTAGATGTGAGAGCGATGGTGAAGACGATCGGAGGTTCTACGCCTTAGGTGGACTACTAAGGAGTCCTTAAAGAACCTCCTTACCTTTTCAAATTCTATATTCGAATATTTTTTGAATGGGATTTCTTGCCGCTGCAGGCTATTTATACATTTCTTTTTGGCGATAATTTTGTATAGCTATAAACTTCATTTAAAATCTACTTATCAGACCATGTGAGACCTATTGTTTTTGAAATTAAGAGATGATTTGATATCCAACTCAGACAAATGGCTATTTCATTGTGTAATAATTGTTGAAAGCTTTCCAAAGAGCCCAAGAATGTCAAAATCTGAACTCGAGAGCTCCAGATAAGGGTGTTAGAAGTTTGAGGGTCGAGATCCGGATCTGAACAGGATTCGATTAGATGCTATCCACCCTATTAAAGGTGGGTGGTCTGACCAAAGAGTCAAACATGGCCGAAGCTTCTCCCCTTCATTGAAGTTTAGCTGGAATTCTCATCGGAGCGCCACCGCCGTCGCTGGAAAAAATTTCTACAGTAGGCAATCTGGGTGCACCATAGTGGAGAGCTCCTCGAGGTCATCGTCGTGACAATTCCATTGAGCGCAGCGCATCGGAAACAGAATTTCCACATTTGAGGAGATTCCAGGGGAATGTTCTCAGAGGTAATGGATTGTCTCCATCTTTTGATGTTAGTTCCACATCTATCCACACACATGCATGGACTTTTAGGGCCAAAATAGGTGGTTTTTGGATCCGTGTGGGACATTTTGCAAAACTTAAATCATCGATTTTCCCTCGTTTCCAAAAGCAACGTGTATTGAATCTTAATAAAGAAATGCCATTGTGATGAGGTTAAATGTTTAATTATGAAATCTGGAAATTTTTGTGTCAAGGTTACTTATAGGTCAATCGATCTAAAAAGTTGATTGATCAACTACTAACCTACATGGTTGCGATCCCAGTTGCATAAATTGGGTGCAAAGTACATGCCACCTGGTGTCTGATGTAACATTCTGGTGTCCACTTGACGGAGTTTGATGTAAAGTTACGTAGCCGGTGGTATATGTTGCGCTTTCACACATAGAGCTATTGCTTAGATGCCGGTTAGTATTTTAGTTAGTGTTCTGGATACTAGCATTATGGAGGGAGTTCCAGGAAGTGGTTATCTGAAGGAGGAGAATGGCAACGGATTTCCTATAATCGGAAAAAGACAAATAGTTCAGTGATGTCTCGATTTTTTGATACTGGGATGTTATAGTTTTGAGATTGAATATTTAGATTTCTACGTCCGAGGACGAATAGAAATGGCTTGAGAACTCTTAGTCGATGCCTAGCGCACGATTTGAGTGGCTTTTCTGTTTGATGACTGATGAATCTCCATTTCATCATATTTATTCTATCATTTTGGCTTTAAAACCCCTACCTAATGCATGTAAATAGCATTATTTTGTACATATTAGCATTCATTATTTATTGCATTTATTGTATAAAAAATATTGTTTTAATGCCAAAATTATAGAATAAAGAGAAGAAAAGAAAAGGAATAAATACCAAAGGTATTTTATGACCCTAACCCCCGAGACCAAGTCAAGAATTGAGTTGGCCGACAAGGAATAAAGTAGGGGGGTAAGGGCCAAGAATACAATAAAAATCACATTTATTTATCCATCAATATATGATTTTTGACACCCATTTTATTCTTTCATATATAGTCATCAAATAAAGAAACTTTGTGTATTAAAGTTGTAGATAATAATGTAAATAAAAATACAAAATTGAGTTTGTACAAAAATAATACACAGTGTTCATTTTATACACAAAATAAAAAGCCAAAATCTCAACTTCACGGACCCATATCTTCCAAATAAAAACTCAAAATGTATCAAAATCACCTCTGATTGTATATAACTTTTAATAAGCTATTTAATGAAGGTGGTTTCATTTTTTTGGAGTTAAGGTGTGAAAGTTAGGTTTTGGACCCTCATTGTATAGTGTGCCCGAACAAAATATTCATTTTATTTATTCTTTATTTTTATAATCTTGTATTTTTATAATTTTGTAATTATTATTTATAACTTATGTACATACTAAAACCATATTAAAACTAAAAAGAAAACACAAAATAAAATAAGTATATATGAAAACATAGGTAAAATACCTATGCTAATACTTGTAAATAAATAAAAGGGAAACCTATTCTTTTACCCTTTTATATTTTTATACTCTTGTAAATATTATTTATATTCTATTAAAAATATAAAGCTACTATAAAACCCAAGACAACACATCAGAATAAAATAATAACCAAATACATAGATGAAATACATATACTTATACCTATATAATACATATACCTATTTATTTAAATATAAATAACATCATAAAAATATAATAAATATATATTTATGTGCTTCAAAATAAGTTGTAAATACATAAAATAAGAGAATAAAATAACAAAATAAATTATACAAAAATAAAAATAAAATAGTCAAAACATAGATGAATATACCTATAAATATACTCCTAAAAATTACCTACTAATAAATATCCTCAAAAATAAATAAAAATCATAATAGAATACAACACAAAATAATAAATATTTTTTATTTTATACTCAAAAATTTAATAAAATCATTTACTATTTTTAAGTAATTAATTTTAAATAAGTACATAGTTTTGTCCTGTAGTGTGCTTGCGTGGACTAATCACAGCGCGAGTATTATTGATCGCCGGTCAACTCCCCTTGGCGCCTCTGACTTGCGTCAGGCCCATCTCTTCCCTGGTTTTCATGAGATTTTCCCGCACGATCCATCCATCCATCATCTTCGATTCCTTCACAAAATTTGATCATTGATCTCCCAAGATCCACGCCGACTTCTTAGATTACTTGTACATAATTTTTATTCTTTCAAATCCGTCCTTGAATAAGAGTGCCTTACTTGCCTATAAATAATTGACCTCTGACCTCCTCCTCCTCTTTGGTCATCACATGCGCCCTTAAACCCCGCGACTCCGACCAAGTGAGCATCCTCGTGACAGGGAGAGGTCCCCTGAAGCTCCACGGCAGTTGGAGGACGAAGGAGGTGCACCTAGGCGACGCTCCAGCCACCTCTGCTCCTTGCCCTCGTCGACATGTAAGAGCTGTGCATTTCTCTTTCTTCAAATAGATTTCGATCCATGCATTTTATTTCCGCATTTACTTTAGTGTTTAGACTGTAGTTTTAGCTTAATTACCAGATTCGTAGTTCGTCGGAGCTCCGCTTCGACGAACGTTGCCACCGTGCCTCGCGTGTTCTCCAACCCCGCCACCACCTCCATAATGTTTCCCTTCCGCTTCTCTACGCCCCGACGCCTCCCATCCAACCTGCTCCCTCCTGGAGCAGATCCTGGCCTCCAACTCCTCCGCCTCGTCGGAGTTGCCGCCACCGCGACCCCCCGCTTCCGCTCCACCTTCTAACGGGATGAGGCAGTTTGCCCTCATCCCTAGTTTTGTCATGTGCAGATTCGACGAGCAAAGAGGCACCTGGGGCCAACTTCGTAGTTCGCCGGAGATACTTGGAGCGCCACTTCAACTCCGACCTCGTGGTGGTGCTCCGGTGATCCTCCGCTCCTTCTGACGCCCCCAGCAGATAGAGAACCGCCGCAGGAAACTTCTGGGCCACTTTTGAGCGTTAAAGAACAACAGAGGAGGGCGACTTGGCCAGAGGAAGTTCGCATCGCCGTGAGTTCTTCCATGTTCGTGCATGCCCCTTCTCTGCCGTCGGATCAAGAACGTAGCTGTCAGGCCTACAGCCATCGTCCAATTGATCGAAGCACATCCGTCAGATCCTTCTCCAAGATGTAATCCTGGATGTTGGAGCCGAAGCATCATCAGGCATTCTTGTGTTGCCACATGTATTAGTAAAGAGTGCAGAGTCGTTCGACCACGTCCATTGTGGGTAATTTACAACTTTAACCCCACTCTTTTTTGTATTTATTAAATAGTCCTGTAAATAAAATGTAAAGTTTAAAATAACATGGATATTTTGCAAGTAGGCCCATGAACTTATTATATTTGCTTTTGGGTCCAGTCCAACTCAGCTCATTTATCGTCCTACGTAGGCAAGGTAAATTGCAGGGAGGTCCCTACGACTTTTTGTATTAAATTTTAGTCCAATAAAATTTTAAATATTTTGTATATTTTTGGCAAAATTGCACTTGAGCCCATGAAATTTGTTTTATTTACAATTACGCCCCTGGCAATTTATGAATTTTGATACTTGAATTTCATTCATTAAAAATAGCACCATTGCTCCTAAAATTGTGCATAGATAGGGTTAGATGCCCGATAGCATGTACGTTCACGCCATATATTTGTTTTGCATTTTTTAGCATCTTAACCATTTATTAAAAATCAAAAAGAGTCTATTTTTTATTCTGTCTAGCTTATAAAATACCAAAAAATATAAAAACATTCTAAAAAAATCCCAAAAAAATATATCTTGCTTATTTATGAATTTTTAGCCTTCAGACCAAAAATCGTAAAAATAGATAATAAAACTCTTAAAATTTGAAAAACCCTAAAAAACTTAATAAAAATCTAAAAATTCATTAAAATTTCCAAAAATATGTATTTCTGTTTCATAATTTTATTTATATAATTATCTATCTATTAAAATTGATTTGGATAATTTTGGACTTAATTTGCTATTTTTAATATTCAATACAATTTCAACCCATTATTTAATCCCTGACTTGGGATATTTTTTACTTTAAAAATCCATAAAAATTAGCAAAAATTTCAAAAAATTAAAAAAATAATATAAAAATATATAAAACCTAAAAACAATGTATTTTCTGAATTTTATTTATTTTTATTAGTATTGAATATTATATTATCCTATATGGCATATATAGCCTTATATGTATTATATATCTTTAATAAAAAGAAAAAGAAATATGAAAATATAGAAAGAAAATATAAAAATATAAAATTAAAAAAATAGAAAATATATATAACAAAAATAAAAAAAAATATAAAATCAAAACCCACAAAATCAATAAAAAGGCAAGAAGAAAAAGAATAATTTTGTGCATAAATTCGCACAATCTATCGTTTGCTCCCTGAGTTCGACCTCTACACATTCTAGCACACTATAGACATTTGTTGTAGAGTTATAATAAAATTTAAATCTAAACTTGCTTTTCATTGCTTTATACATATTGTGGGTTAATTGTTGATTGACGAAGGTTTCGTCTAAGGTCTCTTAAACGATTGTCGATCAGCCTTGGGGATTGACAAGACCTCGACGAGATCTCTGTTCACCAATGCCCCAACCCATGCCCTACACTATCGTGGACCTTCATCAATGGGAAGTAGACTTAGGCAATGTGCGATGAGTTTTCACTTATGTAAATTGAATGATTGATGAATTCACTTTTTGGATATGGGTCGTGGTGGGAGACTAGTTTTGCCTTGCAAAGGCCCGCTCCATAGTATGTATGTTTGGACACCCGAGAACATTGTATATGTTTTCTAACATTTACACTAGTAGTTTGTGTTAGTACCGTTACTGGACAATTTATCATAATGTTATCCTTTTGTTGTGGAGCCAACAGGTGTTCAGAAGCCACCGCAGCAATAGTTGTTATGGTTGGTTGACTTAGAACTTGATTGTTGTTCTCACGCCATACAGGGTATGTGCTTTTGTTCAGTTTACTTTCCTTACATGTATATTTGTGACATTATGATTTTTCTTCTGGATATACGGGACATGGACTTTTTATGCATTGTGGTATGACAAATAAAAAGAATGCATGATTTATTTATTTACATTCATTTATTTTGTGTATTCTCATGTTACTTGCATGTTTCAAATGTGAATCTGACATACGTCAGACAAGTTGATGAGTATTAGGATCCTGATCCTCGAGGATTCATCGATCAGGCTCCCCCACAAAAGGGACGAGGCACCACAAGTCCACATACCATCATTAATTTAGTAAGGATAGTAAATCCTCCAAATTTATAGTGAACGTATAAAATAAACATACAATACAAAGCACAACCGCAAATTTTAATGAAATTCCATCGATTTTCTATGAAATTTCCATTTCTTTAGGTCATCGAAATCAAAATACTACCTTATTTCTTTTTCCAAAATTTCAACAAAATATCATGGAAATGTCAACGAAACTTTATCAAAATTATTTGTCAGTTTGGTAAAAACAATAAAATTAAGGTGATCTATTCGTTTTCATCAAATAGATCTGACTGGAGGCGAAGAATCCATGTAGCCGACCCTACTTAATTGTGGGAAAAGGCTTTGTTGTTGTTGTTGTTGTTGTATTCGTTTTCATCAAATTTTGCATATATTAATGAATTTTCACTTATTTATCCATCGATGTGTTGAGTTGTTAGATTGTTTTACATTGTTTGAAGAAGTTTCTTTAATTAGTTTCTAAATTTTAGATAATCAAATATATTAGACAAGAGATTTAGGAGTTAAATTCAAGTTTTAACTGAAGAACTTTATTTTGATATATGTTTTGATTAGTAGTTAGTATATGCGTCACCTCATTCTTATTGAAAATGTAATTATCATGGCATTTGCTTCTAGTTTAGCATACAGTTGACTCTAAGCAACACGTTGCTCTGCATATCAACATGTGTGATGATTATGACGATAGCATTACTTAAAAACCTACATTTACAATTTTATTTTACAAAATAAGTGTGCAATTCAAATTTATTTATTGACTTAGGAATATTAAAAACCTTAATTTTTTGGGAAAAAGTCAACTTTAGTGTCATTTCCAAGATTACCAATGGCTTCACCAAAATTTTCTGAAATTTCTCTTTTTGAACAGGGCAAAACAAAATCAAAATCCGAAATTTAAAGCTTTACTTTTGTGATTTCTATCTACCACAAGGAGTACATACAAATGTACGAGTGCTAGGTTGTTAGCAACCTTCCAAATCTTGTGAGTAAGTATTTTCCAACTATCAGGTTGGATATAGATAGTACAAGTGAATGTTGCGCAGTTTCTTAGTGTTAATTGATTTGTTTGTGTCTAGTATAGCATATATTTTGCGATCACAAGCTATGCAATGCATCTATTAAACATACATGTTAGAAAGATTTGTTTTTGTATGTGAATGTGTATGTCTTATTTTATTTCTAAAATTAACTTGGAAGTATTTTAGTTAGATACAAGTTCTAATATATCATTTCGGTCTTCAAATTCTTAAATAAGATATCATTTTGCTAGTACTCTTTGTTGGCTTATGTTTTCTCTTATTGCACATGTCACCATTCTCTTCATATTCAAGAGGTGAAACTAATGACTTCTAATTTCAATTCTAAATCAGGTTTTGATTCTGAGCAATATACTATTTTTTTTACTATTGGAGTGATTAAATGGAAGTTTAATGTAGCATATTATGTTAATATCTTACTATTAGAAAAAATGTGTATTTCTACCTCATTTATTGAGTTAAAGAATATTAGAAATGTTAATTTTAGAAAAATTGAGTTTTCAAGTAATTTCCCGGATTTCCAACCATTTCCTCGAAATTCCACCGAATTTCTCTTTCCATGCTTTACCGAGATGAAACCCAACATTTAAAGCCTTGATCCAAAGTATTATTATAATATTGGAAACATATGTTTGATTGTGAATTTATAACGTTTTAATTCAAGTCTCGTGTATTTTAAGAATGACTTTAGCAGCAAAAGAATTAGACTTCCAACAATTAATAGATTAAAAAAAGGCATGGAAATGTGTTTATTATATGGCTTCGCATATTGCTCTATGCGATTCATGTGCATGATATGTAAGGAATTTGTTTATCACTGACAACCAAGGCCCTAAATGTCGGTTTCGATCACCATTTCGATATCGATCAAAAAAGAATTTCGATGGAATTTCGGTGGAATTTCGACCGAAATTTCGATCATTTCGGTCATTTTTTGTACTAGGACCCCCATATTTCGGTCATTTCGGTCGAATTTCGATTTCGACTGGATATCGATATTCGACAGAAATTCGACCGAATTTCGCTGAAATTTGAGGCCATGCTGACAACACAATAATGAATGCACTAACCCGAAGGCTGGTGCATAGGAGTCATGATGCCATGACTCAATGGAGCAAGCATCAACAGGTGTGAACCTAGTATTGGAAGTAGAGAAGTAGAGAAGAATACGGAACCATATACTACATCACTTCAGTTATGGGGGAGGAAAAGTGGCATGCTTCCCAAATAAGTGAAGAAAAGACATTAAAGTTAAAAGGGGAGGGAAAGGGGTTTGCAGGAGCAGTACCTGCGTGGGGAAGAAGTGGCTTGTGGTCCCAAATGGGAAGGTGCATCTTATTTTGAGGCATAAGGAACATAATGGTCCATATAAAAAGTTTATTGGTGGTAGTCTAAATTCATGTGCTAGGCACTACATCGATACAAAAGTAAACCTACAACAAGCAACTAATGAAACTTCGTGAACTTCCAACATGTGTTTTACTCTACTTTTTCCACCATACAATAAAACAAAAAACATGAAGAGTAAATCCATCTCCAATTGTATATGCTGTTGGACAATCACAAATAAGCATTATTTCCCAACATAAGAAAGAGTAAGCTCCCATGATACTAATGTAAATTTTAGATCAGAACAGTCACTTCGATAGGCAATTCAGTTGTTTTAGATAATGTATAAATATTGCCACTAAACGCTGAAATAAAAAAGCAGATATACTTTTAGATCAGAGATATTTTTTTGATTCAAGAAAGGGGGAAACATGTGGTAGTCAAGACAAACTTGGCCCCACATCCTTGGAAACACTATCCACTGTTAGATCCTACTAATAGAAAAAGTATATAAATGCATTTGTTATAGATGACATTTCATTTTTCCTTTATATTGTATAAAATCGTGAGCAAGATTTAGAAATTTTCTTAATTGCATTCACTAAGTCAGAGTTCATACTAAATGTACCTGCTCATGATCCCAAATATTTAAGAACCCGTCCTCCGCTGAACTTCCAAAAACTGATGCTTTATCAGGAGACCACTGAAAAAAAGAATATGAATCCAGATCAATAGATCAATCAAACTCATAATTGATTAAAAGGAAAATCGACAAGGTTTAAAAAAGGAAAATGATCTTTTGTTGCCTGCACACAAAGAACAGCAGCTTTGTGGCCCTCGAACTTGTAGACAGGTGAACCCAGACCAGCAGAAACGAGCTTTCGACGATCAAACATATGAATAGACGAATCTGCTGAGCTGGATGATGGCAAATGAGAGACAAGATCAAGTTTCATGCACAAAGCAAACTGAAGAAAATAACACCAAATTAGTCACACAAATGTCATCCAGAACAGTCTCAGACTTAAGTAGTCATTATAGGTAGACGGATCCAAAAAGGGAAAGATACCAAAGGAAATGCATACCCAGTCAAAATTAGACCTTCGTCATGGGGATTCCAATCGACACAATGTATGTCAGCACTATGAGCCTTTTCCACCTGAACGGCAGTGACAACATGTAGCAATATGAGCATCAAATCCCAGGTACACGTGGACACCAACGATCAATGAGAACAGAATACTAAAACAACAACAACAACAACAAAGCCTTTTCCCACAATTAAGTAGGGTCGGCTACATGGATTCTTCGCCTCCATTCAGATCTATCTTGGGTCAATCCCGGACTTATATCCAAAAAGCTAAGATCCCTTCGTATAGTCTCTTTCCAATACCGATATCGATATCCCTTCGTATAGTCTCTTTCCAATACTAAAAGAACAAATATAATTGTTTTTTGAAAAACAAATAACCAAATATAAAACCCGGATATGACAAACGCAACCAATGCACGAGCCAATGGTGAGATCAAAACTTGAATGACAATGAGAGTTCGAAAAACTTTCAAGCATCAGAATACATTTCCAAAGCTAGAGTTGAAAGATACTGTATCCCAAATTGTTGATGGATAATATATTGAAATTCTGAGGAAAGAAATTCATCTACCCTGCTGACTGGACTGGTACCAACTCGAGCATCCCAAAGTAAGAGGCAGGAATCATCACCAACACTGCAAAATTCTTGTGAACTACAGCCATGAAGAGAAACACCATGTCAGTAACTTCCGTCACAAAATCGAACAAGGAAACATCTTTTTTTAACCCGCTTAAATGGTATGGTGGTAGTACAGTGTGTGTACCACCTAAAAGACCAGGGTTCAAATCCCCATCTTGCAGGGGTTGCGTTAGGTAGTCGACAGCCAACGTAAAAAAAAGTCGAATCTTTCAACATGGATTTGAGCAAGAATCCATGTAGCCGACCCTACTCATAGTGGGAGACGGCTTAGAACTTCTTTTTACTTTTTCAAGTTGTGCTTTCTGCTTCAGTAGTGACTACTAAGAGGTATGTTTTTCTGCTTGAGCAGGATAATTAAATCGTCTTTAAGAAAAGGCCTGATCTTTATATGAAGCAACACAAAATTCTGCAATTGCATTTAAACAGTTAAAAATGGGAAAATTAACTGAGAACTATACTTCAATGATCTTCATATTCTAGCTTGAAACCAGCAAAAAGTTAAAAATTCAACCAAATTTATCATCATACAAGCCACAATAACACATCAATGTGAAGATCGTGTGTTGCAAAATGCTGAACTTGGATCTAATATGACTTTAGATTGGCATTTCATTTTACTTAAACAACCCGAAAAGGCAACAATGAACGCCATGTAAACAGGGCTATCTTTTTAACAAGCCAAACTCAAGCCTAGGGATGCATACCTCATCAACAGTGATCGTTGGCACGACAAGCGGAAAATGGGTGTATTTTATGATATAAATAACATGCAAAAAAGAATAATTGTTGTGCAGTTGGTTTTTTGAATCCATTCTCACATAGAAATCTTAAATTCAAACCTGTGCAAAGAACATAGGTCTATTTATTTAATTTTAGCCATAGTTTTTTTTTGAGGTGGCAAATATCATCGCATCATCCACTCACAAAACAGGAGCATGTTTGGTCTCTAGAAACAACCTTTCTCTAAGATGAAGGCCAGGTGCTGGTTTGTACAATTTCCCATGTTAACAAATGAAATCACTTTGGAGAAATTTGGACAGATAGTGGCCCGAGGTAATTCCCAACCACGATCAACAAAGTTTGAGTTCACTTCTTTAGGGATGGCAGAGTTCAAACCTACATTTCAGTGTAATGGGGTTTTTTCAAGTACAATCTCGAGGCCAGCCTGACTCCAGTCACTTAGCTCAAAGATAACTCAGGTGTATATGTTTTTGCATCACCAACGATGTAAACAACTCTCATTCTCTATGCTAGCATTCATTTCTAATACTTTCATCATTTGAATTGTCGTTATTCTAAAAATATACAGTTGATAGCATGTACATTATTACAGGTCTTCTTTCTTCACCATATAAATTCGGTCTTTCTTTCAACAATATTTAATATGGTTTCTTCTTACAAATCAATCAGCCGTCTTTTTTCACCAGATAAATTCCGTATATTTTCTTTCAACGATATTTTGTAGAAAAAATAGAAAAGTTGCTCCTTAATCATTACCCCCTCCTTATAGGCGGGATGGTGACCAAAGCAGTACACATGCGATGTGGGAGTAAACAATGACGAAAAGAAATATGCAACTAATAAATTTTCTTGTTGAGATGTTTATTTATCCCGTACTATATTTACGGTTTATGTTTTTTTTGGGTATCACTTATGTAAATAACCCTTGGCTCTTCTCCTATATAAGAGGGCCCTGGGATCTCTTTTCTCATATGAATGACTTTTATCCCAACATGGTATCAGAGCAACAGTCCTAGACCTGGGTTCTCGAACCAAAACCCTAACCCTAGCCCCACCACCCCCCTCCGCGCCTCCACGCCCTTCCAGCGCCGCCGCAGCCCACTCCCAGCGGCGCCGCCCCTTCCCCCCAGCAGTTGTTGCCGCCTCGCAGAGCCAAGGGTGAAATAATCTGATTTCTCCCTTCATTTGCGGCCCTCGACCACAAACACAGCATTAGGGATGAGTGTATAAGTCTACAGATACACATCATCCCTCATTTGATGTTGTAGACAAGTTTTTGCGGAGATATTCCCCTCTTGTTCCGTATTTTGGCCTATTAAAGAATGTCAGAAGTCAAGGGTGATGTATTCTCCTCTTCCGATGCCTTCAAAGGACCGGCACCTATCATAAAGATGGACGGGACCAACTACGAGTTATGGACCATGCTGTTTCGTACCCTGATGCAATGCCACAACAAGGAGCATATTCTGACTGATTCAGAGCTAGCGGACAAGACAGGGGCCAACGCATCATGGAAACAAGATGATGCATACGCGTGTATATGGCTCTCTGGGACACTTAGCACAGAGATTGCTAACGATATTGTCAATCAGCCAACTGCAAAGGCCATGTGGGACATATTGGTCGCTACCTATGGACAAGCGAAAAATGAAAGCAAAATACTCCAACTTCAGTTCGACATTTTCTCGATCAAGCAAAATGGTCGGCATCTACATGCACATTTTTCACATCTGAGAGGCATGTTTGAGCGACTCCACAGCTTCATGCCTATCACTACCAGTGTGGAACAACAATAGGCATATCAAAATGCCACCATAACTGGAGTTTTTCTGTCCTCTCTTGACTCGGAGTACGATGCCGCTCGTACTCAACTACTGACTGGCGAGACCATACCACCAATGGAGGAGGTATACAAGCAGCTGAGCATGATTCCTACCACACCTACATACACGCCACAGCTGACTTCCTCGGTAATGGCTGCTTCTCGTGGACGAGGCAGTGCGTCCCAGTTCCGTGGTCGTGGACCACATGGTAGAGGTGGAGGCCATCAGCGTGGTCCATGTTCTTATTGTCGTCGTCCTGGCCACTCAGAGACATGCTTTTACAAGCATGGTTTTCCGGCGTGTGCGCGTGTTGCTGAGCAGACTGACTCTTCACCTGCACCCACCACTGATGCACGTTTTGATGATCTTATCTCGAGACTTCGAGAACTGGTGACCACTCCTGTAACTCAGACTGCAGGACCATCAGATGCAGCGGCCACCGCCAGAGCACTACCCAGTTCATCAGGTATTTCATATGTGCTTACCAGTACCAGTAGCAACAGTTCCGATGTGACAGATTGGATTATGGATTCTGCAGCATCCCATCACATGTGTGGAGATCGGACACAGTTTTCTTCATACAGGACTATTCCTCCAGGGCGTTCTGTAATCATAGCCAATGGAGTTCGACTACCCATTGTTGGTCAGGGGGAGATTGTTTTAGCCCCTTCTATACGCCTTCAGAATGTTTTACATGCTCCAGACTTTCAAATGAATCTTTTGTCTATTAGTCAAATTACGAAAGATTTACATTGCCGTGCCATTTTTGACCCATCTTCTCTTATGTTTCAGGACATACTAACTGGCAGGATGATTATTCATGGCCGTGAGCAGAGAGGATTATACAAACTTGATAGCAAGGGCAAATATACAAAGGTACACCACCACACCCACCACAACAAAAGCGAAATGTGGCCTACACCACACTCCAGTAATCCACAAGACGCGAACAATGAATAAGAACATTATCCATGTAAAAATGTTGACCTGAGAAGAGGGCCTCGTTCCTTCCCAACCAAATGGACCACAGCCTCGCAATCGGGATCAAGATGTCCCTCCTAGCCCTGTTCCTATTAAGCACCAACGCGTCGCAGAAAGCTGACAGATCATCCTTTCTCACCCAATCCAGATCTTCCCAAATCCCTCTGACCAAGGGGCAGCCGAAGAACAAGTGTTCAATGGTTTCCACGGCCGAATCACAAAGCACACAGGTATTGGTGACATTAGCCATGAATCAAGCGCAACGATCGCGCGTCAACAACCTCTTTCTGCGTAGAAGCCAAAGGAAAAACCAATGCGCTCCGGAAGCCGCAGGCTCCAAAAAAAACAAGAACTGCGCAACAGGAAATCAGCCCCATCCGGTGGGGGCAGAGCCAAAGCCCGATAAGCTTTCCTCGTGGAAAAGGGGCCATCCTTCCAAGCCCAGTAATCATGTCCATCAGTAGGCCGATCAGCGTCACAGATGGCGTCCAGAAGGGAAATAAAATCTTCAAGTCGCTGGTCTGAGAAGTTCGCTAGGAAACGCGGACACCAACATCCATCCATGGCCTCAAATTTCAGCGAAATTCGGTCGAATTTCTATCGAATATCGATATCCAGTCGAAATCGAAATTCGACCGAAATGACCGAAATATGGGGGTCCTAATACAAAAAATGACCGAAATGACCGAAATTTCGGTCGAAATTCCACCGAAATTCCATCGAAATTCTGTTTTGGTCGATACTGAAATGGTGACCGAAACCGACATTTAAGGCCTTGCACCCATCCACCGAACAGGAGGCAACCGAAGCATCTTTGTCGGCCGCCAATGCAAACAAACGGGGGAATCGCTCATTCAAGGATCCCCTTCCTGACCAATCGTCAAGCCAAAATTTAAAAGAGTCCCCCTTCCCCAGCACCAGCCTGAAGAGCAACACATTCCTAGCAAAGACATCCAGCACACTACGCCAGAACGGAGTATGGGCACCGACAACACCCCCCCCATCCTTCCTTCCCCAAGAAACTCCCACAAAACGACTATAAAAAAGTTATCACCCTAACCCCAAATTCTGCTTGCCTATTTGAGAAGAAGAGCATCGTTAACAACCTCCAGCCTCCGCACACCCAGGCCACCTTCCCACTTACCCCTAGTAACCTCATCCCACGCCACGAGATGCACCCCCTCCCCCCCTCCCCCACAAGAATCTACGCATACAACGCTCAAGAAGCAAGTGGCTCCCCACCGGCATGCGACAATTAGAAAGGAAGAATAACGGAATCAAAGAGAGCACCACCTTGATAAGAACAAGCCGACCCCCTCTTGAAAGCAAAGACGCACGCCAACCAGCAAGGCGCTTTTCCACTCTCTCGACAACCAGACGCCATTCCCGAAGCCGGACCCTTCCCACCACCAACGGCAAGCCAAGGTACTCAATAGGAAGCTCGCCCGGAGGAGACCCCAAAATCCGGCCGCACTTCACCGCCTCCGCATGCGGCATCCCAAAGGGAATCACCTTGGATTTTCTACCATTCATATACAGCCCCGATAATTCGCTAAATAGTTCAAGAGTCACCGCCATACCGGAGACCTCGAAAGGGCCTCCCTCGATGAAGCAAATGGTATCATCCGCAAATTGGATCAAGGGCCCACTCAGGGCGCCCTTAGAGAAGCCTTTCGAAAGCCCAGCCTCGATCACACGGTCCACCATACGCGCCAAGACATCCGTAGCCACAACAAAGAGAAGGGGAGCAAGGGGGCACCCCTGGCACACCCCCATTCTCGGATGAAAAAAGCCCCCAACCGCCTGATAATTTACCAAAACAGAGAGGGATATGGTGGTCACACACCGCCGCATCCACGAAATCCACACCTCAGGGAAGCCACGCCTTCTCAAAGCCGCCCACAAGAAACGCCACTCAAGGCAGTCATATGCCTTGGCAAAGTCGACCTTCCAAAGCACCCCCTTCTTATCAGATTTCTTCCAATCGGCGACCAACTCAGATGCCACCGCAATGCAGTCCGATATCTGCCTGCCCCGAATAAAAGCAGCCTCGGCCGGAGAAACAATTGAATCCAGGACACGAGCAAGCCGACGGGCTAAGACCTTGGCAACGATAAGATATATGCCGTTGGAAATCGAAATAGGACGGAAGTCCTCGATACGCTGCGCCGCCGAGGATTTAGGGATCAACACAATGATGGCCCTATTAATCCGATCAAAACCAGTATTCCCATTGCAGAACTCCGAAACAACCTCCAAAACATCATGGCCCACCACCTCCCAAAAGTCTCAATAAAACGCCACTGGAAAACCATCAAGGCCTGGGGACCCATCCTCGTTCTTCAACTTGGTGTATGTTTGCAAGTTATTTCATGTTGTAAGACTTGAATGAAATCGATTTCCAATATTTATAAGTCAATTCTTCAAAAACAAAATATCTATAAGTCAAGAATCAAACATTAATATCAATATGTTCAAAATGATCGGTATATGCGATATAAGCTTCATAGATTGATCGATATGTGTGATCTAAGAATATATTTGTAAGCCATTTAGTGATCTTGAATGAACTCCATTTTCAATATATATATAGGTCAACAACTAACAGTACCAGCAATATGTTCGATATGATCGATATGTGCAATATAAGGATCATAGTCTTCACAAATGGTGTCATCTAAGTGTATATATGTAAGTTGTTTAATGTTATAAGAACTTGAATGGAATCCATTTCTAATATCTAAAGGTCAGGAATAAACAATAACAACAGTATGTTCGATATGATGATCGATATGTGCGATATATGGTCTATAAATGACCGATATGTGTGATATAAGTGTGTATTTGTAGGTTATTTGTTGTTTAAATATCTTGGATGGTCTTAATTTCAGAAAAAAATGCCAAAAAATTGTCTTTTTTAAGCTATTTTCGACATTTCCACTGATATCGTCGATATATCCCGATATATCCATTTCCGGGCCGACCGAAACGATATCGATATCAATACGGCCTTCCATGATCTAAGAACTAAGTCTAGGTAACAAAATATGGATTTAACTCCAACAAAAAATCCAGTTTTAATACAGAGGACTTCATTTTAACACATTTAGTGATTCTTGCATAATATCAGCATATTAAGGCAAATCTTTTTTAAAAAATTTTACAGATAGAAGAGATTTAACATCAAGATTTGACAAGCAAATAGTAGAGGAATGAAGTGGAAACTAGAGAGAGCCTACGATGGTCCACTTATGAAAATCATAAATAGTATGTAGCATATTGACTATTGTTGAGCCCTCCTTCACTCCTCCAGGAAGTTCATCAAGCTCCAAAGATCCAATAGCTCTTGCGAAATGGCAAAACATGGAAGGCATATTGCACACATCATGAACCCAATGAATGGTATGTTGGTAACAGTGGGTGTCTACCACACAGGAGACCAGGGTTCGAATCTCAACGGCGAGTCTTGGATGGGCCTCTATTGGAGGTTCATCCCATCCTACCAAAAAAATTTGCACACATTATGCCAAATGAATAGAAAATTCAGACGAATTTGCACTGTTGGTCGTATCGATGAAAATTATCAAGATTCGATGATATATTGCAGATATCTTATTGATATCCTTAAAAAGGAAAAAATGCATTTCAATCTCACCATCTCGATGAAATTGATATTTAGACGATATATAACCGAATATCAATGATATTTTAGACCATTATAATATGTATCAACCTTCTGATATAGAATGAATTTTCTTAACTTGTTTGTATGGAATTTATAGCTATCAAGAATCACTTCGCTCATCTTTGACGCAATTTATCATATTCTTTACTAGTTTAATGGCACATCATCGCCTTGGAACCAAGACTTTAGTAATATAACCAACTTTTTACAGATAATCAGGAGAAGTCGATATATTGATAATCATCTCATTCACAAAAGTTAGCATCATCTTAGATATCATCAAATTATTCGATTAATTACTTCAGCATTAGCCTTACCGGCCACAATCTAGGAATGGGTATACCCTAAATAGATGTGTTTCAAGCAAGAAAACCATGTGCCACATTCACTTTACGTGAGAAAAAATGGTTGTTTTCTATTCCATTAACCTACTTATATGGTCAGGTCATTGAGCAACCAGCTTTCCATCATTTCAACCATTTTGAGAAAACAAATAGCTTCTTACCTTTGAGGACAAAATTGCACATCTTCAACAGTGTCACTATGACCGCGGAAAGTGGCCCTTGCCCCAACAGTATCAGAAGACTGGGGAGACTTCAGAATTGAACTCCCAGATGATACAGGAGAGTTTGAGGTTGCAGACCCCAAGGTTGAAATATGGTCATGTATGCTCCACAAAACAACAAGTTTGTCCTTTCCTGTACAGAGGGTAGTCCCCATTGTTTCGTCAAAAACAACTTGCTGAATAAAAAGTATAAACAATGTTATTCAGTTTCCTCAACTCAGAAAAGCTGCCAATCCAGCATCTTTGAAACTAATAACATGGATAGAATTTTCTGCAAAAAGATGATTTGCTGATGTAGACTACAACAGTGGCATTCTCAATCGGTTGCATTAAAGTTCTTAAAAGTCAATATTAAATCCATGATCCTTAATTCAAACAAAGGGAAGTAGCATGCGTGCAATAGCATTTATATGTACATGTCTCAGACAGGCTGAAGCAGCCCATACTGGCAGGATGAGCCATGAATTCAACCACATGTGTGTTATCACCAAAAGGTAGGACAAAGCAACTTTATTCTACCATTTTCCTTAGTATAACTGCAACTACATGTCTTTGCACACAACTTCTGTTCAAAGACATCCATTTCATTACAAACAATCCCTTGTATCAATCCCTCAACTTTGACTGGTAATATATCTAGGGCGGAGCGGACACCATAGCGCATTTCCCCATTTTGCCTCAAAGAAACTTTGACAGCCTATAAAACTTCGATTTCCACTGCCATCTGTGAACCTTACTATCAAGCAGTTTACCCAACTCCAATTCAGATCTTAAAGCAACACCAGAAACTGACAAAACTAAAACAAGGCTTCTGGCAAAAACTACTTAAAGGTGAAGAGACCTACAATGTAGAGATGGGTACAGAGGCCACCTTCACCAAACTCAAAGAACATCATGTTATTAATTGCACCGAACCCACCACATATATGGGTAGGTCCAGCCAAAACCCAGCCCATTAACTTCCAACCGGGCAGGGGCTCGAGCTTAGACACAATGGAAATATCGAACATAAGCCCAACCAAATATTATATTATATAGACTTAGTATGACCTACAAAGCCTTGGCCCGATGCTTATCTACAACTTCACGACACACATAATGTTTCCTACATACTATATGTTGCCTCTAAACACGATTGTGATTTATCCATACATAGTACACACAAAATGGCCAGCAAATTATCTGGCCGCATCCTATATAGCTCCGATCACCTACACCTGCTCCTCGGAGTCAAAAGCTCTCCCAAAACAAAGTTGACGCATTCCTATACATCTTTATTGAGAGAAAATAATGAATTGCTTATTCGTAAGTCCCTAGGGTTCTTTTATAAGGAGGAGAAACACGTTGGGCAAAATACATAAGATGAACATTAAGAAAAGAAAATACAAGAAAGTAATAATGATAACTAATGTCTAAATATTCCCCCTCAAGCTGGAGCATAGATATCAACCACACTCATCTTGGAACAGCATCTCTGGAATGGCACTCTAGCTAGGGCATTGGTAAACACATCTATCGTTTGCTCCCACGAGCTGACATGAGTAGTGGATATGAAACCCTTATGAATCATATCTCAAGTATAGTGACGGTATATCTAGGTACATTGGTCCTCTCATTTGGGTTATTGGCTATTTCCCCTGTGACATGGCTATGTACTCAGACTCTGCACTGGATCTGCCAACCATCGTCTGCTTCTTTCTCTTCCATGATCCAAGGAACTCCCTATGAACACTACAAAATCAGAGGTAGATTTCCTGTCCTTGGGCCATCTTGCATAATCTGCATCTGCAAAAGTTGTAACTGCAAGAAATGTGACTCTACTATAAAAGACCAGTGCCACGTGAGGTCTTCAGATACCTCAAAATCATATAGAATGCATCCATGTGTGCATGTCTAGGCCGCTCCATGAACTAACTCACTTTGCTCACTGCAAAGAATATATCTAGCCAGGTAATGATCATGTATAAGAGCTTCCCGACCACCTCCATGTACCTCCTCTTGTCTATCTCCTCAATGTCATCACCATAAAGCTTCATGCTCGAGTCCACGGGAACAAAGGCAGGCATGCAATCTGCCATAACCGTCTCAAAGAGAAGGTATGTAACGTACTTCCTCTGGATCATCACAAGACCTCGTTGGTACTTGGTGAATTCCAATCCAAGGAAGTAGCGTAGATTGTCAAGGTCCTCAATCACAAACTGTTGACTTAGAAAATCCTTAGCTGCTTAGATGTCCTATACATCATCCCCTACGATAATAACATCATCAAAATAAATAAGTATAGCAATTGTACCTCTCCTAGACTTCTGAACAAACAGTGAGTAATATGTAGTCGATCTCACAAACCCGTATTGCTCTATTAAATCCAAGACTTCTGAAACCATGCTCTTGGACTATGCTTAAGGCCATAGATAGCTTTATGAAGTCTGCAAACTTCCTGACACTCAACCTCAACAGTGAATCCAGATGGTTGCTACATGTAGACTTCCTCATGTAAGTCACAATAGAGAAAGGCATTTTTCACATCAAGCTGATATAGGGGCAAGTCCGGTGTTACAACAACAGAGATAAGGACCCGAAGTATAGAATGTCGAGCCACCGGAGAGAAAATATCATGATAATCCACCCCATACGTATGGGGACCAAGGAACTGGGACCCCAAATATCTAGATGAATAAGCTCAAATAGCTGAACGTTGCTACGATTCAGACGACCAAGGAAAGAAGATCGATGATGCTTCTTCCCAAGCTGGCAAGCCTCACACTGGAAAGATGAGTGCATGGAAATCTATGAGAGAAGATTGCACAGCTTCTGCAAAGGAAGGTGGTCAAAACGAAGAAGCCACAAGAAGAGACTAATCTAGTGGGAACTATAGGGACACCAGCACTGGGAGACTGAACCAATCTATAGAGCCATGTTGCTCACGACCACATCCAATCATCATGACCGTTAGTATGTCCTGAAACACGAGTAGATGGGTCAAAAATGACACGACAATGCAGATCTTCATGATCTGACTAATAGAAAGCAAGTTCATCTGAAAACCAAGAGCATATAAAGTATTATACATGCACATTGAAGGCATTATATGCACCTCCCCCTGTCACGTGACGAGTAAGTAAACTCCGTTCGCAAAGACAACTCATCTACCATGGGGTATAAATCTGCAAGAACTGAATTGTGCTATATCTCAACACAAATGGTGAGAAGCACCAGAGTCCATGATCCACTATGCCATATCTTCCCTACTATAACATGGAGAAGTGTATGCTATACATGAGGAGCTCAATGAGGCTTGAGCAGTAGTTGCACCATCTCGAGAACCTGTAGTGGTGCCTACAACATGAGTCATTATCCCCTTCATACAGGAGACAATATCATCAAAGCGTGAATCTGTCGGAGAAGCCAAACTATCTGGAGGCTCAATCTGCTCGATCACATGAGCAGATGCAGGGTATCCATACTTTTGATAACATGTGTCCTCAGAGTGACCTGAAAGACAACAGTATGTGTAAGGACCACGCTGATGTCCACATCCTCTACCACAAGGATCACGTCCTCTGAACTTTTTTTATTGAAAAGAGGGTGCACGCCCCTTGAACTATGTAAAAGCTCTCCTTGCCGCGAGATGCAGCCATCATTGAAGAGGTATGTATGATGGCAGGTGGTGGGATAAGAAGCCTACTGAGGCGATTGTAATCCTCCTCCATTGGAGGCATGGTCACGCATGTAAGAAATTGTGTGTGTGCTACCTCATACTTTGGATCCAATGCTGCCAAGAAAACTCCAACCATCATAGAGGTCATGTATATCATATGCTACTCCGTGGAAGTGATAACGGGCATAAAGTAGTGAAGCTTCTCAAACATGCCTTGAAGCAAAGAGTAAAAGGTATGTAGAGAACGACCATTTTGCTTGGTCGTGCACATATATATATGTCAAATTGTAGCCGAAGAATCTTGGTCTTGTTCTTCACTTGTGCATACGTGACTGTCAGAATATCCCACATCACCTTGACGGTGGGTTGGTTCACAATGACATTAGCAATCTCTACGGTGAGTATCCCAGTGCGTGTATGTATCATCTTGCTTCCACAAAGCATTGTCCCTAATCTTATCCGACAGCCCAGGCTTTGTCAAAATGTGCACCATGTTATTGCACTGCATTAAGGTCATAAACTACATGGACCACAACTCATAGTTGGTCCCATCCATCTTTACGATTGAAGACAAGCCCTTGAAGGCATTGAGCGAAGAGAAGACATCACCCTTGTTCTCCGACATGATGAAAAAGAAGGTCGAAACAGAACTCGAATGGGGAAGTAGACAGATCCGAACGAGCCTACACGATCATATAGAGGAATAGGATTGGTTGTATATGTAGACTCATACAACCATCCCCGTCAATCCTCGATCCGCACTAGGGTCGGAAAAGGTGATTTCTAGGCTTGAAATCATCTTTTCCTATCAAAATCAGATCGTTTCTGGCTGCAATTTGGCGAGTGAGAGGAGAAAAATCGACCATGTGGGCTGAGGGGTTGGCGGATGTGTACGACTATCCATCGTAATCACAGGAAATGCTGGGCAGTACATGGAAGCCCAGCAGCAGCGATGCTGCGCGGTGCTGGGCAGAGGCGTGCGGTGGCACCCGGTGGCGCGCAAAGGCATGTGGCTGCGCACAGAGTTGCACAGTGGTATGAGCTCAATACCTCTCATACTCACATGGGTCCTCACTCACTCCCATCAGTAATAAGATTCGCACAGATAGCGTGAGATTCTATTTAGATATGACTGATTCAATGAATAATGGCTCTTGATTTCCTTTTCTGAATCCATGAGCTGTGATGTTTAGAGAGTTAAAGATACAAAACTTAATATTTATAGCTGTGATGAACTAAGGATAATTTAAGGTTTTGGATCTAAAGGGTTTGCTATCTTAATCTGCTTGGAATCAATGTTGAATTTAGAGTCTGAATGAGTGACAACCTGACGTAGTATGTGTTTAGATGCTATGTACATATGACTAAATACATTCCATACAGCATCAACATTATGTGTTTTATATCTCTTACATTTGATTGATACGATCTGAAGCCGAGTTTTGTATAGTGTTTATGCATATTGACTAGAGCTTCAGATCTGATATTGATTAGAAGTTGTGTGTGCCTATCTGATTTCCAATTCAAATCAGATCCGCTTGCACGTAATCTATAGGTCGATGGAGACGAGATCCAATCTCCGCCCCAACCCCTTCTTCTCAGAGCTCTACGTTTCGTAACCGACCATCAGAGCGCTTCAGCGAGAAAGCTCAAAGCCTTGTGCTAATGGCCCTATCTCGATTGTGGGGGTCCGATCTTCAAAGCATTGGAATCACCTGAAGGAGATTGTCATACCTGGAGAAATGAGGAAAAGAGGGAAGAACAGAAGCTTCTCCAAACGCTACAGTCTCTTGGGTGGCACATAAGTAATGGCCTGGATTCCAACTGATCTTCTAATCTCAGCCGTCAATACCCAAGTAGTGGGCATTTGCACAAGCAGTCCTCGAGAGAATCAACATCTACACGCAGGTCCTTCTGCTAGCAAGTCACATGCTTCTGAGCACGTGCTCTGGATCTTTTACTTCAAGACCCTTTGACTTTCTTAATTATTGTATGTATATTAACTTTTATTTACATTCAAGTCCCTTTCAGGGACTTAATTGCAACAGATTTCAGAACTTTCCTTACATGTGTGCCCCTGCACATGTATCTATTTTGCATTGGTTTACAAAGCTCTATTGTGGAATTCTTTTGAGGACTTGTAGTTAACTTGATTTTGGGGACTTATCTGGTCTAGTCCGGTAGTAGAGTAGTGTGCCAATCACCTAAAATAGTCGGATCTTTCAACATAAATTTGATAAGAATCCATATAGCAGACCTTGCTTAAAGTGGGAGAAGGCTTTGCCATTTTGGGGGGACTAAGTTGGATGTGTATTTGAATTGATTTGATTGTGAAGTTTCTGTGCTTTATTTTCTTCTTTGCACTGCACTTCACTATTTCACATTGCTTGCACATACACATCACTCTTCTCAATCTCATTTGCATGCATACTTGGAGTACTACATTGTATAACTATTAAAGTCCTATCTCCTTGTACTATATAGCACCTCAAGTGTTTTCAAAACCCTTTTATCTTCCAACTTAAAATTCCATAATAAAAAATCTTAAAATCAACAATCGCATAAAAACTAAAAAAATACGCAAACATCACATAAGAATATAAAAAGAACTAAAATATTAAAAAACAATTCACTCACCTAAAGACCTATATGTTTGCATAGAAACCCTTAAGATCTTCAATCATTTACATGCCTCCCTAAGTTCAACACCCCATACTAATCATGGTATACATAAGTAGGATCCTAAGTAAAGAATAAAATTGTTTGAGATTTCACCTCATGCGATTAAGTCACAACGTTCACTTCTTACACAATTGGTTGGATTTTTTCTACTTGATCTTTGGGGTGTTTGCACCTGTCAACAGTGGTTTTTGTGGTCTCTTACCATGTGGGGCACTCAGAGTAAACCTCCACGGGGGGGTGTTCCATTCCAAGCTTCGATGGTGGAGAAGAGTAGCGATCAAGCTGGGTCATGTGGAGGTTTCCAAAGGATCATCAAGCGGTCAAGACAACTATGCATTGCTTGAATGCTTTTCATGGTGTTGCTAGCGAGTGATTTAGGGAGCATGGAAGTAAGGGTGGATATGTGGATCTACTGTTGGTTTCTTATGCAAGTGTCTGATGCCCAAGGTTGGTGAAGTGTGAGGGTAAAGACAAATAACCAATTCTGGCAACTGCGACTAAGGGGTCTACCGAAGGATGTATAGAGCTGTTGTTAGCGTCTGTGAGTAAAGACTCTAAAGAGGTGGCGGCAAGTGTAGGCATATATGGGATTCTCGAACATGTAGCGAATTGTTTGGGATTCTCGAACATGTGGCAGATTGTTTGGGTGATCAATATGCTAAGGCGGGCCAATTGTATAACAAGAGAAGATCATAACATGGAAAATCAAGGGGTAATGTGACCACGAGAAGAGGACAATTGTGGCTCCCTTCGAAGTCATGGCAAGCAAATATAGTTTGTTTGTAAGAAACTAAGACTGGGGGTTGGAACCCAACACCGTGGAAATCAATGGTTGGCACTTGTTGCACGGACTTTCAAACCCTAGAGGTTGCGAGCTCATTTAAAGGTGTCCTACTCGGTTGGAACAATAAGGTGTTCAGACGAATGGATGAAGCTTTGGGGACCAAGCGGATGATATTCTAAAGTGTGCATCAAATGAGTTTAAGGTGATGATCTCCTTAGTATATGCCCCAACTTGGACCCTTTTAGTGTTCTTTGGGATGACCTTGGCCAAGTGAGGAGCATGTTTCCACTTTTGCCATGGCTGGTAAAAGGGGACATAAATGCCGCCCCATTTACTATTGATTGGTCATTTGCAAGGGGGTGGGATGGATCTTGGTTCAAGAACCTTCTCATATCGGTGAGTTGGCACTTAAGGTGGACACCTCAAATGACCGGTACACTTGGCAGAGTAGCTCATTATTCTCTTATTGATCTATTCCTTATTATAGCAGAGATGTGTTGGAACATTTCATTTTGGGCTTTGTGCAAGTTCTTCCTCAGACGCAATCAGAACATTCGTCATTGTGTTGGAACTCTAGCGATGGGGAATGGTTGATATAAACGGGTAATCATAAGAATGTTACCATTTGTCTTTTTAAAAGGCGGTCTTCTCATTTCTAAATCTTCAAATTTATGTCAAGAATTAAGTACGTTGCCAAAATTAATAAAGTTTCATTTCACTTGTCTATAAACACTTTGAATTTATTTCTGTAATGACATTTAAAATTTTATCAATGATAAAAATACGGACAATCGGTGCATAAGAAAGCAACAACTATTTTAATCTAATGAATAACATAAGGCAACAAAATACACAACCACCAAAATTTTTCCCACTCTAAGGGGGGAGTGCTGGATGCATTTCCACCAAATAAATCAAATTTGGGCCATACAAAGAACAGTTTCCCATAAGCACTGCATACACACATTTAATAGTTTATCAAACCGTGACAGTTTACTCAAAGAGTGTCTGTTTTTTTTAAAGATCAAAAGATGGGGTAGCACGTTATGGTGCCCTCCCCAATAAATTAATTAAGGAAGAAAAAAACAGAAAAGAGTAGACGAAGTACAAGTGAAAAAAGTCAGAGAAGTGCCCAGACTTACACAAAAGCCTTGGACTGAAACACAACATTCTCTATATAGAATCTATGACCTGAGAACACCAGGGCATTTCTAGCCGGCCAAATACTCCAAAGCAAAGAAAGCGGTCCCAAAATCTCAGTTTGCGGTCGGAGACGGACGCAATGAAATAAGTCCCAGAAGGCGTCGAAGGATGACGTGTTGATCCAGCCAAGGCCCAAATCACCCCAAGAACCAACAGTGCAAGAACAAGTGAAGAACATATTGTCCACCGATTCAATGCCCACCCCGCACAAGTAGCAGGTCTCAGAAGAAGAGCCAAAGAACCCCACTCACCGGTCCCGAGTCATTAAGCGCTTGCGCCTGAGGAGCCACAGGAAAAAACCAATCCGCTTAGGGAGGCGAAGTTCCCAGATCAAAGAGCAGTCCTTAGCGAGAACCTCGGAGGGAGCAGGTGGTGGCCTGCGAATCACCGCATAGGCCTTCCTAACCGAAAAAGAGGTGCCCCTCCAGACCCAGTGGTCCCTCCCCCCGCTGGGGCCCTCGCAGTTAGCTAACGAATCACACGGACGAAGGAAGTCCTCAAGCCTTTGGTCCGAAAAATTTGCGTAGAAACGAGGCATCCAGTTCCCGTCACACCATACATCAGCAATCTTTGCGTCCCGGTCCGCCGCCAAGGCAAATAGCTGTGGGAAACGGATGGCGAGAGCCCCACCGTCGGTCCAGTTGTCGATCCAAAAAGCAAAAGAGAGGTTGTTGCTCAAGATGGGCCGGAAGAGCTCGTGAAAACGAGGGAGCACCGAGAGAATCCCCCTCCAGAACGGGGACGGACGCATCCCCGTAGGGAGCACAGTAGCCACAGGGCAAAAATAACCGTATATATTGTTAGAGATTACCGTATATGTTAGAGATTTCTGTATATTGTTGTTTGTTTATTTGTCGTTGTTTCCTTATGCATTGTTTCCTTATGTATCACTGTTTCCTTATGTACGGTTTCCCTATGTAACCCCACAGGGGTATTTATGTAAGTTCCCATCTGAGCACCCTAGGGTTTAGTCCTATATAAGGACCCCTAGACCTCACAGAATAAACACACAAGATTCTTCTCTTCTTTTCTCCACATGGTATCAGAGCGGCGGTCCTAGACCGGTGTTCTAATCTAATATTCCTCCGCCACCGCCCGCCCCTTCTCCCTCCCTCCCCTCCCCTCCACGACGCCCAGCACGAGCCCCGCGCTCCTCCGTGCCCCTCACGCCCCTTGCGCGCCCCTCGCACCCCTCGCATCCCTCCGCCCCCTGCGATCTGTCGTAACTCGTAACCTTCCTGTGGCCCTAAGCTTCTGTCGTTGCCTCCCTAGGCCCCTTGTTCGACTTCAGTTTAGGGTGTTGAGCCTCCACAACTCTCCAAAAATGTGCAACTAAGGCGGTTCTACGGATCAACTACAACTTCATCTAGGTCACTTTTTCTTGACCTAGAGACGCTATCATGAAGTCCACCAAGACCAAGCCTATGTATCCTCCTTCTTCTTTGATGATACAAGGCACATCTATCAAGTTGAAAGGCTCCGAAAACTATGTTCTATGGTCTCGATCCTTCAAGATATTTATTGGTGGCCAACGAAAGAGTGGCATCCTCACGAAGACTCCTGCTACCACTGATGCAGATTATGAAGCCTGGTTTGTCGACAATTGCCAGGTAATTACTTGGATGACAAATAGTATAGATCCAAATATTGCTGCAAATCTCTTATATAAAGATACTGCTAAAGCCATGTGGGAAAATCTTGAGCACACATATTCTCAGAAAACAACCAAGTCTCGTCTTTCTGATATATACACAAGAATGTGGTCTACTAATCAAGAAGAGACCAGTCTAACGGAATACTACCGGACACTTACAAGCCTGTTTGAAGAACTTATTATCTTTCAACATGCAAGCTGTGATAAACAAATAGGCGAACGTTCTGAGTGGCAGGTCTACAGGTTCCTCTCAAGGCTTCACCCGAAGTACAAAATTGCAAAAAATCAATTTCTTATGGCAGATAAATTGCCTACGATCGAAACCATATTCGGTCGACTACAGTAACTGGAGGCTCCAGTTCAAAATTCTCTGGTTCATTCTTCTACAGAGACAACAGCCCATTATTCATCTGGGTACAGAGGACAACAACCTTATCCTGGAGGCCGAGGTCGTGGTCGCGGACGTGACTCAGGTCGTGGACGTGACCTTGGACGAGGTCGTGGTCGTGATTCCTCTACTGGTCATTATCCTGTATGCATACATTGTGGTCGCATGAATCATCCTTCTGAGCGGTGCTGGGCAACATTTGGCAAGCAACCAAGTGCTCATAACACTTATGACGACGAATCACATGATACGAACAATGATACAACTACTCAGAGTACAGATGAACAACAGACTCCATTCACTGCTTCTGAATATACTCGTCTGCGGCAACTTCTCAATGATTCGGCTCACTCAACCAAAGACACAACCGCATCTATTGCTACTGCTAGCCTTGCCACTACATCAGGTACAGTAGCCAACTCAGTCTATGTTACCAAACATGCTTGGATTATTGATTCTGGTGCTTCCACTCATCTAACAGGAGATGCAAGTCTACTCACCTCATCTCAACCCTCTACCACTGTAAAGAGCGTTCGTGTTACCAAAGGGATCATTCTCCCGTTACTACTGTTGGAACTATTGACTTCTCCAACAAACTTCGACTGACAGATGTGCATTGTGCTCCTACTTTCCCACTCAGTCTTTTATCTGTTTAGAAGCTATGTCGTGAGCTACACTGTCGTGTTATTTTTGATGAATTCTGCTGCTACTTTCAGGACATCCGGACGAGGCAGATTTTTGTGGGGGACATGAGAGAAATGGCCTATATTACCTCAAGAGCCCGTCTACTTCCAACTTTGCTGGCGCTACCTCCATCTCTCAAGATCCCCTTCTATGGCATCTTCGTCTGGGGCATCCTTCTGCCAAAGCTCTCTCTATGATGTTACCTGAACTATCTATGCTAAAACCCTTTGAGTGTGAAGCATGTCAGTTCGGAAAACATCATAGAGTTTCCTTTCCTGCTAGAACTGAGCCTCGTCGCACTACTCCTTTCTTCCTAATTCATTGTGATATTTGGGTACCCTGTCCGGTCCGAACTATTAGTGGTCATAAGTACTTTGCTGTTTTTGTGGATGACTACAATCGCTTATCTTGGGTTTTCTTGTTAAAAGAACGTTCAGAAGTTAATATCGTTGTCAAGAACTTCTTTCATTATGTCAAAAAAAATTCTCCACTACTATTAAAATCTTTCGTTCTGATAATGCTCTGGAATTTACTCAGAATGACTTGACAACCTTTTTTGCCTCCCAGGGTACCATACATCAAACTTCTTGCCCATATACGTCCCAACAAAATGGGATTGCTGAAAGAAAACTAAGACACCTTCGTGATATTGCTCGATCCTTACTCACACATATGAATGTTCCCAAGATATATTGGGGCAATGCTATTCTTACTGTTGTTCATCTTATAACAGGGTCCCCTCTGCTTCTCTACATGGCTCCACACCTTTCAACTTGCTATATCCCAAGGAGAAACCTTTCCCTCTGCCCCTACGAATTTTTGGATGCACGTCCTTTGTCTATAATTTCCATACCACTGACAAATTATCTGCTCGCGCTATCAAATGTGTTTTTCTAGGGTATTCTCAAACTCAAAAAGGATACATATGTTATGATCCTACAGGACATCGTTATTACGTTTCTCTTGATGTCACCTTCTTTGAACAAAACAGCTTCTTTACTCAGACAGTGTCCGATATTCCTCTTCAGTTTCCTCCTCCACCAATTATGTATAAAAGAAGAGTTGTGTCTAATCCTGTTCATGTTCCTTTACCTATTCCACTGTTGCAGGAAATTGTGCCACCCTCGAGTGCTCCCACCAATACTACCCCGGATAGTCCTCAAGAGCTTCCGATCGCTCTACGCAGAACAAAGAGGCAATGTACACTTCATCCAATATCTCATTTCACCTTTACTAATGGGTTATCTTGCTCTGACAAAAGATATGCAGATGCTATAATGGCTATTTCTGTTCCCAAAGATCATCATAGTGCACTACAAGATGAGGGATGGAGAATGACAATGAATGAAGAAATGGAAACGTTACAGTCTAGAAAAACATGGGACCTTGTCAAATGCCCTCCTGGATGTAAACCAGTTGCACGTCGTTGGATCTTCACTACAAAGCAGTCCCCTCACGGTTCTATTGACCGTTTAAAGGCAAGACTTGTAGCAAAAGGCTTTACTCAAACATACGAGGTAGACTACTTCGAAACATTCTCCCATGTGGCTAGAATGGGATCCATGCGAACTATCATCTCTGTGGTTGTGAACAAAGGGTGGCCTATGTTTCAGTTAGAAGTCAAGAATGCATTTCTATATGGAGAGCTTGACGAAGAATTCTATATGATGCAACCCCTCGGTTACGAAGTAGAGGGGGAGTATGTATGCCGACTTCATAAAGCCATCTACGGACTAAAGCAAAGTCCAAGAACTTGGTTTGATGGACTGAGTACAGAAATCGGCACCATGGGCTTCCAGAGGACTACGTCTGACTATTCGATTTTTGTCGGGAGACGGCAGACTAGTACTGTAATTCTTACTGTATATGTAGATGATATGATTACTACTGGAGATGATGACCAAGGGATACTAGAAACCAAGGCTTTCTTGCAAAAAGTATTCGTCACCAAGGATCTTAGACAACTTCGCTATTTTCTAGGCATACAAGCTCTACGTACTAAGAAAGGCTTACATATGTCGCAGAGGAAATACTGCCTTGATATACTGACTGAGGCAGGACTACTTAGGTGCAAACCCTCAGGAATTCCAGCAGAGCCTAGAAAACACTCTGCATCCAATGATCCTCTCTTTGAAGACACAACACGATATATGAGCCTGGTTGGCAAACTTCTATATCTTACAGTTACTAGACATGATATATCCTATGTTGTAAGCAGAGCCAGCCAATATATGGAGAAACCATGCTACAGCCATTGGCAAGATGTTCTTCAAATCCTTCGCTACCTAAAAGACTCGCCAGGACAAGGAATCTTCTATGGGGCAAATGGTCACAAAATCTCACTGCATAAGCTGACGTTGATTATGCAAGCTCTCCTGAAGACCGTCGATCTACAACTGGATATGCCATGATGGTAGGAGGAAACCTGGTTAGTTGGAGGAGCAAGAAACAAGCAGATGTTTCAAGATCTAGTGCTGAAGCTGAATATAGAGCAATGGCTCAGGCTACATGTGAGATCACATGGCTACTCACTTTTCTACAAGAACTAAATGCTGCTACATCCACTCCTATTCCCTTGTACTGTGACAACAAATCAGCTACCTACATTGCTACCAATCTTGTGTTCCATGAGAGAACAAAACATATTGAGATTGATTGTCACTTTATCAGAGATGTTGTACAAGGAGAGAAGATAACCACGTCGCACATTCCAACAGATCTTCAACTTGCTGATATTTTTACCAAGGCAGTGACTAAGAAGTGGCTTTCCTGGATAACTTCCAAGTTGGGCATGATTGATGAATATGCTCCAACTTGAGGGGGAGTGTTAGAGATTACCGTATATGTTAGAGATTTCCGTATAATGTTGTTTCTTTATATGTCTCTGTTTCCTTATGCACTGTTTCCTTATGTATCATTGTTTCCTTATGTATTGTTTCCCTATGTAAACCCACAGGGGTATTTATGTAAGTTCTCCTCTGAGCAGCCTAGGGTTTAGTCCTATATAAGGACCCCTAGACCTCACAGAATAAACACACAAGATTCTTCTCTTCTTTTCTCCACATATACGACGGAGCAAGGTGCAGCAAAGGTCGTCATCACTCCCCCAAATTTTCGAGATCCACTTCAAAATTAATGCTTCGTTCATAGCATCAAATAGTGTATGTTATTTTCCTTAATTAAAAAACATAATTTTACCATTCACCTAAATTGCCACATGAAGTATCAATTTTCATTAAAAAACAAACTGCTTTCCCTAATATTACCAGTAAAGTAAAACAAAACCAACTGAAAAATCCTGACCTCCAGAGAGAACCAAAGGCTCCTTAGGGCACATGGCAAGTGCAAATTCTGCATTATCTTGATGACCTCTCAAAATCTAAAATGAGGTGATTAAAAGGAAAAAGTTGTAAGTGGAGAGTAAACGTACCAATGCAGGTAGCATAAGATTTTAAACAATGGTTAGTTCTATCTGCCTAATAAAATCCGTGACTATGTTGGAATCAATCAACAACAGGGATTTGCTCGGAACTATAATTGATTAAATATTATGAAACTAAAAGTTTGCCACACAAATAATCAACTCAAAATAAATAAGCTGCACAATTGTTTAATAGACAGACCAAATCAGGGCGAGACGTAGTTGCACCAAGAACAGGTTGCCGAGTTGGTTGTGACTCCACATCCCAAATGAATACCTAAAAAAAAGAACAGAGTTATGTCCATTTTCAAAGATTAGCAATGTAAAAATCTTCAATGAATAAAAATCGTAGTAAGTGCAAATATCAGAAAAATGACAAACATACATCGGAGCTATCAGTATGTGTAGCCACAATGTTCATGTTTTGAGGAAGTTCCCGAATTCTGTTTACCTAATGATATTAAAGAAAGATCTCAGTCTGTTAGATAAAAATAATCAGTAATGCCAACCTCAACCTGATGAAAGAAGCAAAAAGTGCACAGTACTATTCACTAGAGACATAGTGCAACATCCCCGGATTAGATCAGACTTTTTACATACAAGAGATGGATATTTTAATAGCAGCCAACTTCTTATCACAAAAAAGATGGAAAGACCTGACAAGGGTAGGATTGTTGTTCTGATGCCCTTCCAAAATGTGTCAATAGGCATGCCATGTAAAGCAACCAACTCATGTCTTCAGCTCATCATATGACATTTAGTATGTTGAATTGGGGCACGCCGTAACTGTTATTTTCACCTAATATTAAATATCTTTATTGTTGAGAAAGAAAAGTGCAAATCATAAGGTTTGTACCAAAAACTTTTTTGTATTTCACGAATTTGATTTGTATTTTCAAAGATCAGGACTCCATTAAAAGTATGGCATGCTCGAGCACACATTCTCAACACTAAATTCTCATTACGAAAAATCATCCCATTTCTCGCTAGCCACATGGCCCATTTAGTGGCCAAAGCCTGCAGCCGCTCATAGGAGCCAAGCCAATTGACTCCCAAAAGGAAGCAACAACACAAAAGGCGACCCCATTGATATCAATTGTCTCCCAGCAGACCCTCAAGGGAGCGCATAAAAAAGAGGCGGTCAACATTCACCACACATTTGACATAACGCTGGCATGTGTCATCCACCCTTGGAAAAACCCTACCCTTCGTGCAGTTGCAAGGAGCTGGTCCCTTCTCAAAAGCTAGAGGAAAATCTTTCTTTTTTTTTGACGCTCAAAAGCTAGAGGAAAATCTTGTTGCAAAGGGATCTCCTGACTCCAAAAATACGTGTGCTCCATGGAGGCAATCTTCAAATGAATGCAGTAGAAGTTTATGACACCTTATATGCTTTTTCACATATAAGGTCCATTTGACCAAGCCCGATGATCTCTCTCAATGGATGGCCCCCCAACATAGGAGAGAAACTTTGCCATCAACATCAACTCCACTCTCCATTCCGAGAGGTCTAAGGCTCTAAGCAGAACGACGATGACCAAACCCCATCAGTATAAACCTCACCAGTATTCACCTCCTTATCCTCAACCAAGGTGAACATACATAGGAATCAATCACAAAGGGAAAATCGGTCCAGTCAACACACCAAATGAGAAAGTAGTAACCATAGCCCAAGATAGTCTTCAATGAGGGAAAGATTTCCAGACAACCAGCAAACAAACCGCCCCATAGAGGGTCGACAAGCCAGTTGAGACCTCATTGGTACTCAGTAGCAAACCGCATCCCCAATGAAAGCACCCTTGAGGAGAGAGAAAAGATTGGGATAGCATCGAGGACGGCCTTAAGGAGGACCATTCGACCCCCCCCCAAAAAAGGCAAGTAGCCCTCTATCCACCAAGTTTCCGCTCCAGATTCTGCACCAAATGCAACCATTCTAACTGGCATAAGCATCCACTCACCAAAGGCAGATCCATGTAGCTAATAGGAAGATCCATGCATGGCATGCACAAAAGATCCACACATGGTGAGATTTCCCCCTCCCATATTAAAGGGGGGAAGGTTGACTTGATCCCATTAACCCCTAGGCCAAAAACCTCACCAAACAATTCTAGCATCATAGCAATCCTCTTCATCTCATAAGGACCTCCCTCCACAAGGAAAATAGTGTCATCAGCATAATGCAACAATGAGATCAAGATCTCACTACGACTGGACCGTGTGCATATGCCCCTAATAATTACCTGAGACACCATTCTCATGATAGCATCGACCACCAATACAATAAAAAAGCAATGCCAACTCACAACCCTAGATGATGCCCTCTGCGACTGAAAGACCCCCCCATCTGATGACCATTCATCAACATCATGCAAGAGATTGTCATCATGCACCTCTTTATCCACACAATTCACTCATCCGGAAAACCTTGACAGAAAAGGGAAGACCGTGTGAATCTCTGGTCCACACACAGCTAGATCTTGAAGAAATCCACCTTCCATCGCAAGCCCTTCACATTTTTTTCGATTCCAATCCGCAATAATTCCAGAAGCAACGACTATGTCCATCATGTAACAATCAAAGATGAAAGCCAACTAAGATAGGCAATGACGAAAACCAACAACACATGCAAATCTTCACTGCAATGAAATCAATCGTAATCGACAAGGTGATAGGGTGGTAGACCTCAATCCTTGCACAACATCCTTCGTCAAGAGAAAAAAATCAGGGAACTATTCAGCCTCGCAAAATCCCAATTTATCGCCTACATCCCCTACACCATTGCATCACATCCTACTAACCACTTCAGAACTCCTGGAACCAAATTGGGAATCCACCTAGACTCAAGGAGCAATCCGATTTAAGGGTAAAACTACTTCACGGACCTCATCATGGCCAACGCACCAGGCTTCCAATGGCAAAGCATGAACCTAAACCACACACCCAGCATCCAATGGTGAGGTGTGTCCCATGCTTGCCCATAATCAGCCAAGTAACAGATCGCTCCTCCTCACTAGCCAAGCATACAACTTAACTTTCAGTAATACATTGGCCTTCCACAGTAGGTTGTAATCCAAAACAATGCCTGGTTCCAATATTGTTGGGTGCCCCCTCAAGTTTCGAAGCCTCAAAAGATAAGGAAACAGTAAACTCCTTATCCCCGCAACTCCATAAGTTCCAATATTGTTGGGTGCACCCTCTAGTTTCGAAGCCTCATAAGATAAGGAAACAGTAAACTCCTTATCCCTGCAACTCCATTAGTCCCAACCATGACTCTTTGACAGAAACTCCTCCAACAACTTAAACATCCTTGATAATGTTCTGGAATTCCCTCAACTGAAAGACCGCATGTCTAATCTCACTCTCTGTGAAGGGGATTACCTACATCAGCCTGAGATGTGGAGATCACCTACACTCCCCTTCCATGCCACATTGCTATGGTGACTTAGCGGGTGCCGGGTGTTGGGGATCTGGCAAATGGCAGGGACCATTTCATGTGTAGTGTTGGCAATTTCTCCATTAAAAAAGCTTTAACATTTTTTTCGCCCGCAATCAGAGCACAATCTATGCCGCTAAATTTCGCTAAAATTCTTTCAACACTCCACCGAAACCAAAATCAAAATCTCGATATGGACCCTTCGTTCACAAATCTATCCAATTTTGGCCGAAAATTGTCAAAATTTCGACAATTTTTTTAAATTATTTCATTTTTTTCGCCATCTCGAAACGAAATCGAAAGCAAGATTTAAAATCTTGCCTCCTCCAACCTAATTAAGCATGTGACATGCATCCTTCTCCTACTCCTCTCCACATGAACTTCATCATGAGCCCGTCGATCTACTTTTCATAATTTGCTAGCAACATGATCAAAGATATGTAGAATAGAGTAATAGGTGTACCCACAGAACCCAACAAATCCAATGTCCAAAAAAAAAAGAAATTTGGCTTTGAACCTCCCTTCCACCCTCTCCATCATTGGGGCTTAAAACACAAATCTACATGATAGATTCACCATGGATGACCAATAAAGTCTACAACAACCAAACTCACCCATTATCCAGCATCCACCTGTGGATAGGGTTGTTGAGAAAGCCTGGGCTTGATGAACTTAACTCAGACTCAACTCTATCAGAACTCATAACTTAGGCTCAAAAAGCTAACAAATTTTGAGTCAAATAATGGACTTGTTATCCTTATCAAGTTGAGTTCAAGATCAGCAGTATTCAGCTTTCTGACTCAACTTGACAACACAATCCACCTCATTAGTTGTTTATCATTAAGATCATGCACTACATACAAGCCATTGCGCACCACTGTTCATTTACATTAATGGAAGGATGCGCAAATACATCCCCAAACCCTCATATGGACCTATTTCCCAAAAAGGACATCTATTCGCTCTCCTAAACCATCGAGTACGATAGGTGAACCCACTCTGGCTCTACCAAACCCTTTGTGTGACTCCTCATTCTCACAACTCCTCAATTTCTCCTTCCTTCCTCTATTCAAGTGTGGTTAATCATTGGCTCCTCCCACCTCCTTGCACGTCAACGTTATAATGTTGTCAACACCATGATCTCCCTAATACCATCTTTACATATTCCTTCCTTCATAGTGAAGCGAATAATGCCCTCACATGTTTTTACACATTACCCCTTCCTCATTTGATGCCATCCTTATGACACCTATGTACCAAACTACTCTCTTTTGCTACCCATCAGCTCCCCAGAATGTTTAGGGTATTTACTTGATATTTCATCATTCTTTATTGATCTTTTCTTCTATTTAAAAGCCAAAATTATGTGTGTTGAATGCAAATCATGAAAGGTTAGGGTTAGATAAATAAGTCATCCATGATATTTTCACATGGATCTTAAAATTTCATCGGGTGGTCACTGAAAAATAAATACACATAACCATGCATAAGTTGTATTTTGACACTTTCATGAAGTTCAATATATATAGGGTTATATGTGGTTGCCCCCGCCTCATTCTTCGTCATTTTTTTTGGAAAATGTCGCGTGTATATTCATCCCTATATCCCTTCTATATGTCATTCGAATTTCGTCAGAAACAAAGACTCTTATACCCTTCATCTTTCTAAGACCGGTAAAATTACCTATTCTAGATGGAGGGCGTAGGAGTCTCTTAATCTGACGAAATTTGAATGGCATATAGAAGGGATATAGGGATGAATATACATGGTGATATTTTCAAAAAAAAATGAAATTTGCAAACAATGGGGTGGGGGCAGCCATATTGGTTAACCCCAAGGGGCAGTCCCATTTTTTCCATATATATATATATATATATATACACACACACACGAGTAAATCTCAGATGAAGATTAAACAAATTTTGAAAATAAAGAGGTGGAGTTTCAAGATGGAATCCACCTCATGGGATCAATTTAATGTTTCATGTATTAGAATTATGAGTAAGTCCAGACCAAAACATTGACCATGTAATGCTCCAAAACATTCTCTGAATAAAAGCATTATTCATAAAAAATGCGATCATTCCTAGCACACCAAATTGCCCAAACTAGAGCGAACACAGGAGATACGTCATCATGTGAGTTGTCGTCCACAATCCCTATAGAGCTCCAAAAAGACTTTTTTATCCATCTATCCTAAGCCATGTAATACATGTCCTATTCCAAACTCAACGAGATGAGTTGTGTCTGAAGAATGAACAATGTCTTCATTTTTCTTCCCCGCATCTTCCACGGGATAGGTCTCCAATATTAAGAAGCATTAACCGTCATAACTTTGTTAGTCTGACAAGCAACAGAAAAACTTTGATTCTATGTGGCACTCTACTGCTCCATATAATATTGCAGTCACGTTTAAGGTCCTCCTGAATCACATTACGGCAAAAAGCAAATATTCAATATGCTTTTTTTAACAATGAACCAACCATTAGCCCATCGAAAGTAATCCCTCCCAGGTGTAACACCATGCAAGTCAGACAAGCCATTCAGCATTGCCAATAATTATTTTCACCTCTATTCCAAAAACTCCACCATGAAGCTGGAAATCCATGAGCAATTCAACCAAGCCTGATAAACTAGCATATTCTATTTCTCTGCCAACACAAAAACACATAGGTACACTCCCCCAGAGTGCCGAGGCCAATCCTCGGCACAATCCAATTGTCACGCCAAAGTGAAAGACATCACCCCTACCCACCATTGGCTTTAGAAATTCCCTAGGAGAGAGAATCGGTTAGATCTCCTTCCGCAGTGATGACGATAAGCATACAAAATCCCATGGCAAAGAGCCTTGAATACAATATATATTCAGCAACAAGCAGCATACAAAAACTTTAGATCTGTGACATATGTCCCATAGTTTAAGAACCCACTTGATTAAAAGTGATTCATTCATGCTAATAAATCAAGCGAAGATATCAGTATTTTTGTTTTAAATATATTGAATGTTAACCAAATGGGTCTTCAAAAGAATTAAATCATAACAATTCATTTATTATAATAATTTCCTAAATGAATTTCTATTTTGACAATAAAGTCTCCATGTTATGGATTTATTTGACATGAAATTTTATCATATAATGTATTATATTTAATTAAAATGGCATGACGAATTAAAATATGGGATGATAATATTGGATAATACAATACCAAAATAATAGCAATACATAGATGAAAGTGGTCAAGAATAAGTACATCAATATATATTGTCCCACGATAAATCCAAATATCATTGTAGAGATAGATATTATTACATGTTATGTACCTGTTTGTCCATGGACTACTATGTACTTTACCCGTGAGGTCTCTCCCTATATAAGAGAGCCTAGGGTTCCTTTGAATAATAGAACGATTAGTTTTCCCAACATGGTATCAGAGCCCAAGCCCTAGGGCTCCTCACCCGCCGCCCTCTCCCCACCCGCCACCCATGGGATCAAATTTCGCCGAAATTCGGCCGAATTTCGGTCGAATTTCGGTTTCGGTGGGTGACCGAAATTCGACCGAAATGGCCTATATCGGCCGATATTTGGGTGCCCTAGTTCAAAAACCGACCGAAATGACCGAAATTTCGGTCGAATTTCGACCGAAATTCGACCGAAATTTCGTTTCGGTCAGTCACCGAAACGAAACCGACATCCGACATTTAAGGCCTTGCCGCCACCCTCTCTCCTCTTTCTTCTCTTCTCGACGCCGCCGCTTACTCAGATCCCCACCAACCACCCCGGCGGTCCCTGATCTTCGCCAACTCACACTCGACGGTCTCCAGTCTCACCACCAACCCCCCCCCGGTCCCCAGCCTCGCCGCCAACCCACCCAGTGGCTCCCAGTAATGCCGCCAACCCCCCGGTGACCCCCTGTCCCGCTGCCAGCCCCCCTGGTGGCCCCCAGTCCAGCCGCCAACCCCCCCAGCGGCCCTAGCCAATTCCCGGTGCTCCAGAGTGTGCCCTAGCCGACCTTCCGGCGTGCCCTAGCCGATCCCCGGCATGCTCGTCGTCGTCTCTCCCTCCAGTTATATGGATTTGAGTGCGTAACGTCTACATACGCACTCGAATCCTATGCAGTCTATGTAGACATCTATCACTTTGTCTACATACCCTAGTTCTTCTCCAGCAGCAATATGTCAGAATCAAAGGTTGACATGCCCTCCATAGGCACGTTCAAAGGTCCAGCGCCAATAGTGAAGATGGACGGGTCCAACTATGAGCTCTGGGCGATGCAGTTCATGAGTCTCATGAAGTCGAACAGTAAGAAGCACATTCTTACCGAGGATGAGCCAGCAGAGAAGACAGGGATATATGCCTCGGGGGAGGCTGATGATTCGTATGCAAAGGTATGGTTGTCAGGAACATTGTCGATGGAGATTGCCAATGATGTCCTCCATCAACCCACTGCCAAGGCAATGTGGGATATTCTGGCTGCTACATATTTCCATGTGCGAAATGAGACTAAGATGTTACAGCTTCAGCATGATATATTCACAATGAAGCAGAACAGCAGACCCCTTCACTCCTTGTACACATCCATGAGGGGGATGTTTGAGAAGCTATACAGTACCATTCCACTCACAGTGACTCCTGAGCAACAGAAGATATTTCGGAATGCCACCATGGTGGGTGTTCTACTTGCGGCCCTAGATCCTGAGTATGAGGCCGTCCGTTCTCAGATTTTGGCTGATGCAGTTATTCCTCCGATGGAGGATATTTACAGGAGACCCAGTCGCATATCAGTTCCTTCCAGCTCATCTGCTCCACCCCCATCGGCGATGGCAGTATCGCGTGGGAGAGGTGGTCACTCTTCTGGTCGTGGTCGTGGATCCCAGGGTAGGAGCGGTCGTTTTCGTCAGACGTGTTCATACTGTCACCGCACAGGCCACTCGGAGGAGACATGCTACTCTAAGCATGGTTTCCCAGCATCAGCACGTGTAGCAGAGCATTCTCAGCCCCAATTGGCATCTACCGCAGACAATCGTTTCGAGGAACTTGTGGCACGTCTACGTGACATTATGCCACAATCATCTGGTGATTCTTCTGGTGGACCTTCAGATATTGCTGCTACAGCATCTGCCAATTCCTCTGCTGCTGCTAGTACCTCAGGTAGTACTACTGCATTTACATCTTCACATGATCTCTGATTGGATTATAGATTCTGGTGCCACACATCATCTCTGCCACAATCGAGAGAAACTTGAGTCCTACAGGGACATACCCCATGGCCGCTCAGTACAGATTGCAGATGGTACTCATTCCCCCCTTGTTGGACAGGGGGGAGGTCTTTCTATCCTCTACTATGCATCTACAGAATGTCCTATATGCTCCTGAGTTCTCGATGAATCTGTTGTCTATTAGTCATATTACGAAGGATTTGCATTGTCGTGCTATATTTGACCCGTCTTCTCTTATTTTTCAGGACATACTAACGGGCAGGGTGATTGGTTGTGGCTCTGAGCAGAATGGTCTATATCGACTGGTCAGGAATTCTTATGCTGGCATCTCTTCTCATTCTGCCGGACCAGTTTCTCCGTACATCTGGCATCTCCATTTTGGTCATCTCCCGCTCCAGAAAATGCGACATCTTCTGCCTCAGATCTCTCCCAATTCTTCCTTCCGCTGTGAAGCGTGTCAGTTGGGAAAGCATCATCGGTCGAGCTTTCCTAGTCGTCAGAGCCGGAGCAGTAGCTCCCCGTTCGAGTTGTTTCACATAGATATATGGGGTCCAAGTCGTGTACCCGATCATCAGGGACACAGATTTTATCTTGTCGTAGTGGATGATTTTTCTCGTGTTTCTTGGGTCTTCCTTTTGAAAAATAAATCTGAAGCAGGCGATGTGATTAAGAATTTGATCAATGAAGTGCAAAATGTGTTTTCTTCTACTGTCAAATATGTCCGTACAGATAATGCTCTAGAATTTTGCACACCGTCCCTCTCTCAGTTTCTTTCATCAAAGGACATTATTCACCAAACAACTTGTGCTTACACATCCCAGCAAAATGGCATAGCAGAAAGAAAGCATCGCCACCTTCTTGACATTACTAGAACCCTACTGATTCAGAGGTGTGCTCCTATTTCATTTTGGGGGGATGATGTTCTTACCGCTTGCTACCTAGTCAATCGTATGACATCTTCTGTTCTTGGTGAGAAAATTCCTCTATCTATCATTTTTCCTGACAAGGAATTATTCTCACTTACTCCTCGTATCTTTGGTACTGTGGCATTTGTTCATCTTCTGACTCCTGGACTTGACAAACTCTCTCCTAGAGCTGTCAAACGTGTCTTTGTTGGTTACTCTAGGACTCAGAAGGGCTATCGATGTTATGATCCCATAAACAAGAAATACTTTGTCAGTGCTGATGTCACATTCTTTGAGTCTGTTATATATTTTTCCCCTGCAGGCGACAGACTGGTACCATCCACTACCAACAATGATGTCTATGTCCCTCCACCTCCTACTCTGAGTTCACCTAGTCCATTCATGTTCATGTTTCTACGTCGTCCTCACCACCACCACCACCTCCACCTCCACCACCTCTTCGACCTCCTATTCCACCTTTACCAAAATTTTATACGTGTCGGTCAGGTCCTGCTCAGGCTACACGTCAGACATCCATCACGCCTCAGGTATGTTTAGATGGCATTACAACTGACGGGTCAGACATGGTACATGTGCAGGATTCTTCATTGCAGGAGGAGACTACACCATCCAGTACAGCAGAAGATGATCTTCATCTTCCTATTGTTATCCGGAAGCAGAACCGGACGTGTACTTCTTATCCAGTTGCTTCACAGGTGTCTTTTCATCACCTCACTGGCGACTTTCAAAGATTTGCTGCAGCTTTATCTTCCGTGGACATACCACGGTCCTACCAGGAAGCTATGAAGACTGATTGCTGGAGAAAGACTATGGAAGATGAGATGTGTGCCTTACAGTCTCGTGGCACATGGACCTTAGTTATTGCTCCTCTTGATGCATCTATTGTGACCTGTAAGTGGGTATTCATAGTTAAATACCATGCTGATGGCAGTCTAGATCGATACAAAGCACGGCTGGTTGCACGAGGTTTTACACAAACCTATGGCGTGGATTATATGGATACATTCTCTTCAGTGGCTCGTCATTCTACTCTTCGCATTCTCTTATCAGTTGATGTGGTACGTGACTGGAGTATATCTCAACTGGATGTCAAAAATGCCTTTTTGTATGGAGATCTGCAAGAGGAAGTCTACATGCAGCAGCCACCAGGGTTTACTGCTGAGGGAGAGAAGCATATGGTGTGTAGACTTCGCAAGGCAATTTATGGCCTCAAACAGAGTCCACAAGCATGGTTCCAAAAGCTTTCCACTCTGATAGAACGACAGGGATTCAAGAGGTCGAATGCAGACCACTCGTTGTTTGTTCAGAAGTCATCGGCATGTACGGTTGTTATCATGGTCTATGTTGATGACATTCTGGTTACAGGAGATGATATTCAGGGCATAGAAAGGGCGAAGGCATTCCTAGGCTGTCAGTTCGTCACGAAGGATCTTGGAACCCTAAGATATTTTCTGGGGTTGGAATTCGCCAGTAATGCACAAGGTCTGGTAATGACCCAAAGGAAGTACATTACAGATTTCTTGACTGAAACAGGCATGGCTGGATGCAAACTATCAAGTATTCCCATGGATCCAAGCATGAAGTTGTATGATGATGACACAGATGAAGTGGACAAGAGGAGATATAGAGAAATGGTGGGTAAACTTCCTTATATTACCATAACTCATCCCGATATTGCCTTTGCAGTAAGCAGGGTGAGTCAATTTATGGAGCAGCCAAGACAAGTCCATATGGATGCCATATACATGATACTGAGGTATCTGAAGTCTTCTCCAGGTTCAAGGTTACTGTTTCGAAAGGGCACAGATCTATCTATCTCAGCATGCGCAGATGCCGATTATGCAGGATGCCCTAAGGATCGAAAATCAACCTCAGGATTTGCAGTCTTTGTTGGGAGCTCTCTGGTTTCTTGGAAGAGCAAGAAACAAACTGTTGTGGCAAGGTCCAGTGTTGAATCCGAATATAGGGCCATGGCACAAGCAAGCACGGAGATGATGTGGGTTCGATCTGTACTAGAGGATCTACATGTAGCCGTACCTCTACCCATGCAGCTTCAGTTTGACAATCAAGCGGCCTTGTTTATTGCCAACAATCCAGCGTTTCATGAAAGAACCAAGCATATTGAGGTCGATTGCCACTACACTAGAGATTTGATCCAGAGAGGATTAATATCTACAGCTCACGTGAGCTCAGGGGATCAGACTGCTGGCGTATTCACCAAGCCGTTGCTCAAAGGACCTTTTCAGAGATGTTCTTCCAAGCTGAGCATGATAGACATCTATGCTCCACCTTGAGGGGAGGTGTAGAGATAGATATTATTATATGCTATGTACCTGTTCGTAATTTTTTCTCTCTCTCTGGACTACTATGTACTTTACCCGTGAGGTCTCTCCCTATATAAGAGAGCCTAGGGTTCCTTTGAATAATAGAACGATCAATTTTCCCAATAATCATTATTAACGAGATTCCTAATAAAGTCAAGTTGGTTCATTAAAGAAAGATCTCGAATAATAAATATAATAATCAACCCACGCAATGCTCATTAAGATGCCCATGAATCAACACAAACTTAACGAATTTGAGTCAGCATTCTTGGGACTGAATCTTATCGAGTCTGAGCTCGAGTCCGAGTTTGTTTATCAGGGTTGACTTCAAGCCAAGGTTGACAGCTCGTTTAACTCGATAGGCATCCCTCCCTATAGGCCTCGGTCTCTTGATCCTCCATAATAAAGGTCAAGGTCACAAAGGTTCCTAACAAGTTATAAATACAAACTCCACCCTATACGTTGCATAAAATGAGTGCACTTACAATAAGCCATAAAAATGTAATCTCTCTATACAAAAGCTTGTATGCGGTGCAGGCTGCCTTGGGGGTTGATTTGACTCTGTGATCTCGCCTTCTTGAGTTATTTGGAATAAATTTTGATGATTAATATTCCCAGGTAATCAACCTTTGGCATTTAAAAATGAAAGATAATATCTCCATGTCACAGCTTGAAACATGTGATAATATGTTTTCTTTGTTGTCACCGCCTTGAAGAATTTGTCGTTCTTTTCTGATAATCTAGAGCTTAAGATAACTATACTGCTGGAAAAAAAGGACAGTCACATTGCAATACATAAAGTCAATCCAGAAGAAAAGTTCTGCTTGTTATTTACTGCAGCTAAACATCTTGACTTGCTGAAAAAATCTTCTAATTGACGTAAGTTTTCAAATATGGTGCACTCTGTAATTGCAATAACAAATAAAAAAATTCCTACCTCTCCAGGATGTATTATAGTCTTGAACTTCTTAATAAATGGAGATCTGGCTTCTTCATTGAACTGCATTATTAGAAAACTCAGGATTTGTTCAGTTGCAAGAATACCTAGTATGAGATGAAGCAAAGTTGGAAAATATGATAATTGCGTCAAGGAAAACGAATACTATGAATGGCAGTGCAGATTTGTTTCTTGTCCAATTCTCCAACCCTGAACAGATAATAGGATGATATCTCCCTTCACACGCATTTCTACTATTTAAACTCAAGTTACTCAACTGCCACTCTGCTACATTTAAGATACAAATCTTATCAACCTTCATGCAATTAGTAGGCAATAACACAAACCTGAGAAATATGCTCTGCTGCTGCAACCCTGGGCTTCACAACTTCACAATTTGCAATCACAAGAGTATTCGGCACAGTACCATCAGTCTGCAAGATTAACAAAGGCTCGGTAAGACGCTGCATGTGTGATATACATGAGCATGTCTTCATAAAACTATTTACTTGTCCTAAGCCGCTGGATGAAGCTTGATTATTCAACATTTTTAAGGGAAACAAGTAGAGTCCCGCATGTGTTAAACAAGGAATATTGGTAGTCATGATTCAAATGGAGGAGAAAGATTATGCAACAATCATGTAAGATGATCTAGAAAGGAAAGGAGCAAAAAAACCACATATATATGGGATTTTTACCCAGCAAACCTTATAAATATTTTAAAATGTCTCTACGACCTTTTGCACAACGTAATTACCCCATCGACCTTATAAATTACCCCAAGAACCCCCACGGGCTTAAAACATATTACCCGGAGGGTTCATGGGGTAAGAGTTGGCAAGTTTACGGGGTCGGGGGGGGGGGGGGGGGGGGGAATTAGGTTGTTTCAAAGGTCATGGAGGTGATTGGCAAAGTTTATAGGGTCTGCCGGGTAAAAATCCCCATATATATTGTTAGAAAATATAATGCGAAAGCGGAATCAGAGAAATAAAGATAAAACATGATGAACAATGAGTTTTTAACATGTAACCCTACTCCCTAAGGAGCGAGATGAAACTACGGGAGAATGCCTCAAAGGGTTGATTCATTCATTGAACTTTCTCAATGGATGCAGAGGGTGAGAGGCTTCTTATATAGCCCTCACTGAGTCTCTACATCTCACAATTGGTAAGTGTGAGACTAAACAACTGGATGTGGTGAATGGATCCTGGAGTGATTCATTTACCCATCTACACCATAAGTGGCACATAACACAAAATACTCCAACACTCCCCCTCAAGCTGAAGCATGCAATGCTCAGCTTGGATAAACAAAAAGAAATCTCAAACTCACGATACATGACACTGCTGACAATATCAACTCAACACGCACAACTGTCGACTACCGTCGAGGACGTTGCTTTATGGCCTCAAATTTTATTCTGTCGAATATCGATATCTTGTCGAAATCTAAATTCGACCGAAATGACCGAAATATGGGGCCCTAATACAAAAAAATTGAAATGACTGAAATTTCGGTTGAATTTCGACCGAAATTCGACCGAAATTCCGTTTCTATCGGTCACTGAAATGGTGACCGAAATTGACATTTAGGGCCTTGCGTTGCTTCACATGTCGTGCAGGTAAGGAGGACCAAACGGGCTGGAGTGTGAGTCAAACGGAGTGCGCCGTGTACTACGCTTGTCAGAGCTATAGAAACTGAAAATGAGTCTCCACCTGGAGAACTCTGACCTGCTATAATATGGGGACAACTGCTCCATCTCTTGAAAGGGTTGAACTAGAAAAGTCGTGGAAAACGTCCTCATCGGAGTCTAAGGTCGCTGGAGAATGAAGTCGAAAAAAGTCTCCTCGTCGGAGAACTAGGTCTCTCCCATATTGGCTCAGAGAATGGAATCTCTACTCTGGAGTCCCTGTGAAATCACGTGAAAACTCTGAGTCAACCAGAAAAGATGGGGACCACACAACTAATCGCAAACATGTGTGAATCAACTGAAGACTCGGAAAACAATCGTCAAGTTTGAAACTAAACATCTAGAGTCTGGAAAAGTGGTCATGCATCTGGACTGGAGATCTGAATCTGAACTGAAATCTGCCCTCTTGTAGAATTCTACATAATACTCCTCCTTTCTCACATGCTTGTCGGAAAATCAATAGCATCAACAAAGTTGGGAGAAGACAACAAAGATGGGAGAACAAACATGAATAACTTAGCCGACAATCATAATATTATATTTTTCGACTTTCTCATTTTCAAAAAAAAATAATCATTATTCTCAACTACTTCTCCCTTTTTTATAGTTGTTAATTCTCTTTTTAAAAAAATAAGATGCTCAAAAAAAATTCTCAGCCTTTTTTTGTATTTTTTCCCACATACGGTTTTTTTTATACATCTTTTTTTAAACATAACATCTTTGCCCAAATAGTATGCACAAATATGCAGCAACCTCTCTTTTTCTCTCTTTTAATTTTCTTTAGGCCCATCAAGGCCTTTACAGTGGCAGCAGAAAGAAGAAAAATATTTAAAAAAATCATCAACCCACTTAGGCCTTATTTACGGTTTCCACTTGGGAACCCTTCTCTTGTGAGGTCGTCGCCCCCGATGGGAGCCCCTGCACTTCAAAAGATGTCGTCTGCGCCGCCATCCTCGATAGGGTTTGAAGCAGTGAAGGAGTCAAGAAGATGCGGCTCACCACCGCCTCGAGCATGCTCGTTGGCACATTGCTCGACAACGCAGGTGCAAGATGGGGTTCCTGGAGCCTCGAGCTTCGCTTGGATAGATGTGGTCTGAAGGGAAGAAGAGGTCGTCGTCGCCAACGCGCAACTGGGAATTGCACCGTTGTGCGATTTGAGAGGAAAGGAGTTGGTGGCAAGTGGCAACCCCTCTTTTTTTCAAGATGTGTAGGTGCCTTACGATCGAATAGGTGGTAGGAGACATCATGCTTGATGATGATGTCATCGTCGAAGGAGGGAGTGTCGCCACCGAGTTTGATGTGCTTGGAGGTGGCTGTCATCGCCACCTGCTATCTGGAGGTGGTTGCTACCTTTGCTTTAGGGTTTGGGCCCTTTGGGGAACCCAAAGATGGAGAACGGAAGGGAGGAGCATTGCCTACTCGTGATGGAGATCAGATGCAAGGATCAGATTCATAAGAATCCCTATAACATTTCTGATGACGGTCAAGACTAGTGTTTCATAAAAAAAAACCCTAGTTTCTTTCAAACTTGATGATAGCATGATCATCAGAAATGATTACTGAATAATAGAAAGAAAGAAACTCCAGAACATGCTCTTCATAGTGATGTCACAACTTAAACATAATTAATAATAATTGAAATAAGAATTCGAATCAAATCTCAAATAAATGATAAAAATAACTTCACGAGAATCGAACCCGCTCTGATACTATGTTAAAAAAAATAATGCGGAAGCAGAATCAGAGAAATAAAGATAAAACATTATAAACAATGGTATTTTGATATAGAACCCTACTTCCAAAAGAGCGGGATGAAACTACAGGATAACGCCTCAAAGGGATGAGTTGTTCATTGAACTTTCTCACTGAATACAGAAGGTGAGGGGTTTCTTATATAGCTATCATTGAGTCTCCACATCTCACAACTGATAGATATGGGGACTAAACAACCGGATGTGGTAAATGGATCCTGAAGTGATTCATTTACCCATCTACACCATAAGTGTCACATAACACATAATACTCCAACATATAGGACTAGATGTTCTTGTATCTAACGGAAATTCATTCCAAAAGAAAAACTGGAGAAGCACAGTCGGAGATAGACAAGACAAGCTGAACCAGAAGAAACCATTCAAAAAATACATGTATGTATTGATGAGGTACAAAAACCAGACCAAAACAAAATAATCAAATCCTTATCCCGTCTTAAAAGTGGCCGGCTACACGGATTCGTTGCCTCCGAACTCGTCTAAGTAGGGCCCTACGCACACAAATGTAACATTACGGATAACAAATTTAAGTAGATTCCATAATTAAAAACTCATGTACCAACAGAACCTCGGCGTTTGCTAAGACAAACGAAGGCAAGTCAATAATAGCCACCAAAACTTCCTTGCGCACAATGCCATATAGTAATTAATAAGAAAATGGAATATCGTAAACAAGACTGCTTGCCTGCTCGGATAGATACAAGCGTTGGCGATTCTTGTAAGTGGCCTGCTCCAGCTGCGATCCCCACCTGCACTATTAGGAAGATTGCGAATAAGGCCTCTCTTCGATTGCAGTGATAGAGTGCGATCGGCGAAACATACAGAACGAACAAGGCATTCGAGAATGATCCGATTGGTAAACCTGAGCTAAATGAGGTGATGGGATCCTGTAGAAGGGGAATGGGGGTAAAACCCTAGTGGATGGGGAGAGCGATGAGAAGAACCTGCAGGAGAGGGACGGCCAGACGAGGTTGTGGTTGGCGAGCCAGTCGTAGAGGACCGGTATGAGCGACTTCCACTGCATGTACCTGTCGTCCACCGTCGGCTCCCCTTTACCTCCTCTCTCCTTCATCTCCGCCGCACGGCCGCGGTGTATGGGTCGAGATGGAGGAAGACCTCGACGGGCAGTGGAGGTGATGGTGGAAGTTTTTCTCCCGCGCGTTGGCGCCCTTCGGCCTCTGATCGCGGAGGGAGAAAACCTTTTAAAGGATTCCCATGGAAATCGAGAAAAGGTGTTCAAACCGAAGGGGGGAATATGATCGTGAAATAGGATGAAACTCCCGCCCTCTGCGTCTCTCCGTTAATTTCTGCAACTGGATTAATGATCTCTAATACAACAGCGTGCTAAGCCTGTTGGATACGTACTGTAGCGATGACTTTTCACCTACAACACTACCATTTTTACCTGATTTGTGAACAAAAGTTGTAGTCCCTTTTTATCGGTGATGTAAATGCCTGCTCATTTAACTATTTTTAATTTCTTTTTAATTTGGCCAAATTGTTATCTTTTTTATTTTTTATTGGCGTTGAGTTTGTTAAGAGTTTTGTCGTGCAAGTCTTTCTTGCATTTTCAAGGGAAAAGAGAAGATTAAATTTTCTTTCTCACTCTTTTTTATGCCTTCCTCTTTTTATTTGTCCTCTACTTATCTCGAATCTTAAACCTTCGTCCAATTCATTTTCCCAACCCGCCTTAATTCTCTGTATTAAACGCATCCTTCTCTTTTCATCTCGCCCTCACTCATCAAGCTATCACTTTTTCTTTCTCATCTTGATCACCTTGGTTCAACTCTGTGGTGGATTTCGATGTTAATTACCACCATCCCTAATGATAAATCTCCATTTCATCACCTTTATTCTATCATTTTAGCCTTAAACCCCTAGCTACTGCATGTAAATAGCATTAATTTGCGCATAATAGCATCCATTGTTTATTTTGTCTATTGTACATAAAATAAGATTTTTAATGCCAAAATTATAGAATAAAGAGAAGAAACGAAAAAGGAATAAAAATATTGAAAATATTTTATGATCCTAACCCCGAGATCAAATCCAGAATGGAGTTAGTCGACATGGAATAAAGTAGGGGGGGGATAAGGGCCAAAAATACAATAAATACCTCACTTATTTATTCATTAATTGTGTATTTTTTGACACATATTTTATTCTTTATGATTTATTCATAAAATAAAGAAACTTTGTACATAAAAGTTGTAGATAATAATGTAATAAAAATATAAAATTAAGTTTGTGCAAAAATAATATACAATGTTCATTTTATACCCAGAATAAAAAGCCAGAAACCAAACTTCACAGACTCCATATCTTTCAAATAAAACTCAAAACATAGCAAAATCACCTCTAATTGTATATAACTTTTCAAGAGCTATTTAATTGTGAAAACCCGAATTTTCTTTTTTTGTTTTTTTTCAAAAACCTGGAGTATTTTTGACGTCCAAAAAATTCAAATAATCACATCATTACGTAGATCTCGTCGAGATCTTTCCAACGAGCCCAAGAACACCTAATTCCGATATTCCTAGCTCAAGTTATCGTTGTTTTAAGAACCATAGTCGGGACCCATATATGGATCTGAACCGGATCCGAATCGAGATCCAAATTCACCTCTCCTTCTATAAATAGGAGATGGTAGGCTGCTCTCTAAAAGCCCTAGCCACCACCATCCTCCCCTCTCATTCGAGCACCACCACCTTGGCCGGATTTGGTCGCCGGAGGACCGTCGCCGACGTCGGAGAAGGAGCTCCGATCGAAGATCCGCGGCCACCATCACGTAGGAAAGCTCGAGGTCACTTTCGTACGTGCATTCACATTTCCGATCGAGAGACGGAAATACCATTTCCGTGTGAGAGGAGATCCCGAGGGAACATCCTCGGAGGTAACGATGAATACATCCCTCTTGTTGTTGGTTTCCACGTCTTTTGTTCCCATTAGATTGAACATATCTAGAGCCTTGGCTATTCGTATTATGGGATTCTTTTTTTATGCTTGGTTCTCATGGCGTATCTCATGAATGCGTGTGTATAAACATGATCTTTGATCCTTCATACGCATCGTAAATCATTCAATTTATGAAAGGTGACCTTAGTATGTTTGAGTCAGATCTTGTCCTGGCATTCCTATAAAAAAAAAGGTTATTATGATCGATGTTACCCTCTTTACGTTAGTATAGCTGAGAAATCTGGATTTAATAAAAGTCGAGTGAAAAATGGATATGACGACAGATATGGAGGTTAAAATGGGTAAGCCATCCTTAAACGACATTGATATGAAATAGCAATTATGAAGTCATTGTATATGAGATGATATTCACAAGTTTGGCATTAGATTAGATAATATGCACATTATTTTTGATATGTTAATACACATGAGGGATATGGATGTAGATGAGATGTCACATATTTTGAGAATCATATTTGGGCATCACGTAATTAATTATAATTAGATTTAAATCTAGGTGTGGTTGTTCATTTACGTTTTTTTAAGTTTCAATTTGGTGTAACTGACATGCACGTTACAAATTATAATTAGACTTAAATCTAGACGTGGTTATTCATCCATGAAATTTTTTTAAAGTCTCAATTGGTGCAATTCACATGCATACGTTACAGAGTGAAGGAAATTCAAGTACTAACATCTTCATGCGCTCCAATTCAGGAGCAGTCGTTTATGCTTTCTTCTTATGATTTTTTTTAAAAGGGGGAGCATTTGTTTAGTTAGTGGTTAACTAGATTATTGTCCACTTAATTGGGTCTAAAAAGAATAATACATCTGTTAGAATTTATTATTACTAAGACAATGTTCATGCTCCAAGTACTAATTGTATTCGATGTTATATGTGGACGTTGCATGCATGTACTGGTGTATGATAAATTACATATTCTTTATAATATTAGCACACGACTCTCTGCTTTCTGGAAACGTAAAAAAAAAGATACATACTCCCAAGGGCAACCTCCCGTAGATCAAAATTGTTCGAAGGTATCTCCTGGTTGATGCCACGTAAAGTTTTTTTTCCTTTCATTTTCATGACTTATGAGATCTGGTTGGTGCAAAGATTTATGTTGTTTGAGATAAATTTGATACATTGAGATATCCTACTTATAAGAAATGCTCATCGTGTAAATCTGTTAGACTGAGGAGCACGCGTTTATATAAAGTAACCATAGAGTATTAGTGCACCAACAAGTACATCCAAAGTCTCAACATCTTATATATTGATAAGCATATTGCGTTTTCTTATCGACCAATAAAAAAAATGATAGATGGAGATAGGCACCCCAAGGGATTGGGCATGCTCCTTTGGGCCCCGGGTAGATGCCATGAAGGCCGCGATCCCAACGGACGAGTTGGATGACGTTGCACCTAGCAGCCCGGTTGTATCCGGAGTCGCTCGACGGAGTAGGCAGGTGGCGCGGTTGGCATTCTTGGTTTCTCACTTATACACAATGTTAAGACTCGATCTAAATTTTGATGTGGCCGCATCTAATTTTACTTTGAGTATTATTATTGTGAGAGGTGTTCCGGGATATGGTTTGAAGTTGGAGAATTTGAGGTCGAAATACTTGGAGGTTTATCCAAGATGACAAACAAGTTCCCGCGTAGCGGAGGCCTGCGAGTCGCGTACTTGCGTGTGCTAAATTAATACGAGAAAGGATAAATAATTTATGATCGGATGCCAGTTATTGTATATCATAGTGGACTCTAACCAACTTGTCAAAATATCAATGAATATTGTGGTAGAATTTAAACGATTTTTTTTATAAAATCAATGTGATCGAACGTTAATTTAAATGACTGACATTCTTTCTGAATTGTTTCAATACATGCGTATTCCATTAAATGAATTGAGTATACATTCTTTTCTTACCCCTACATTAGTCATTATAGTGTTTGTCTCGTTACTGGACAATTGCTCATAACGTTACCCTCGTGTGAACCCAACAGGTGTACCTGAGCAGCAACCGCCACAGTAGCGGTCATTTGAGGAGATCAGAACTTCCTACGTCATACTTGCACCAGACATGGTGCGTTTTATTTAGAGTAACTTATTTATTTCCGCATCATTTTATGTTATCACTGAGAGACATTGTAATGAGATATGTGGAGAGCTTTTCTACACTCTTTAAGATTTCATGGTGCATCTCTCCTATGGACATTGACTTGATGATCATTATAAATGAGAATGGATGATGCATTTTGTTTTCCATTTCTTATTATTCTCCTATTGTTATTTATATTTCAAATATTAATCTAGTGTGCATAAGATGGTTTGCTGAGTATCGTAGATCATGGGCGTACTTGGACTGTAGGTCCGATGCTCCCGTCTCGTCGGTTTCGGTAGCCGAAGGGGCGGGGCGTCACATTAATGGTAGTGGTTTTATATTTGTTTGGAGTTACTGTGTGGAAGTTAGATTTTGGGCCCCTATTGTACATAATACCGATTAAAATATATAATTTATTCTTTATTTTACAAATTCATGTTTTTATAATTTTGAAAAAAATATTTATAACACTTGTGCACATTAAAATTAGAATGAAATCAAAAGGAAAATACAAAATAAAATAAGTCTATGTAATTATATAGGCAAAATACCTATGTATGTAGATAAAAGGGGAATATATTCTTTTATTCTTTAATTCTTTTATATTTTTCTAAATATTGTAAACATTATACATATTCTATTAAAAATGTAAAACTAAAATAGAACTCATAAAAATACATTAAAATAAAATAGTATACATAAAACATGGGTAAAATACCTATGAATATACCTATATAATATACATCTCTATTTATTTAAGTGTACAAATAACATCATAAAAATCAAATAAAAATATATTTATGCTCACAAAAATAAGTTATAGATATATAAAATCATAGAATAAAATAATAAAACAAAACATACAAAATAAAAATAAAATTGTATAAGATATAGGTAATTGTACCTATCAATAAGCCATTAAAATAAACTTGTAATAAAATACACTGAAAATAAATAAAAATCATAAGAAAATAATACATAAAATAATAAACATTTTTTTATTTTATAATCGAAAAATAATAAAATCATTTACTATTTTAATTTAATTATTTTTTAATTTCCAGCCTTTTTTGTCTTGTAGCGAGCCTGGCTGGACTAATCACCGCGCATCAAATATTGACCACGATCAACTCCCCCCTCTACCGTCTGAAGTGGCGCAACCTGTCAAACCTCGTGTTTTCTGCCATTTTTCATGGACATCTCTTCCATCTATTGATCTCGCATCCTGAAGAGGAAATGATCGTTGATCATCATAGATCTACGCCACCTTCTTGGATCACCTAGAAACACGTTCGAACCTTTGACTCACCTCGGTCAATAAGGGTGCATCACCATGTCTATAAATAAAAAGCTCTGTCTCCTCTTCCGAATTTGTTCAACCTTTCGTCTTCTTCTAATCCAGCCTTCGGTCCAGATCGATTCTTCGTGACAGGGAGAAGCTCGTGGAGGTTGATGCTGATCGGAGAAGGTGGGACTGCACCCACGACGGCGCTCCGACGTAGCCTTGCTCCCTGGTGTTCCACCAGGTATAAGAGTTGTTCTTTCCTCGCTTGTTTTAAGTATTTTAATCGTAGGTTTAATTCCATGTCATTAGAATAGGATTTAGTTAAGTAATCGAGCTTTAATCACTCAGCCCGTACTTCATCGGAGTCGAGCTCCGGGAAGCTCCTCCGCGCATCATCGCTACCGCTAGGACCATCTGAACATTGTCGTCTCACTCCCATCGCTTTCCCCACATCCCACGCACCTCCAATCACCCTGATCCATCGTGGGCAAGGAGATCGGGTCTCCTTCCTCCACCCATCACCGGAGTCCTCCGCTGCACCCATTTTTCCATCCATCTCGACCAAAACAAGGCTCGGGGGACCTTTATCTTGTTGCTCGTAATCTTTTTGCATGTCCAGGCGTTCCAAAGGACTCGCCATCGAGTCGATTCTCGCGAAGAACAGGTACCTGGACCCTACTTTCTTCTTCGACCTCGCATGAGCACTCCAGGGGTCCAAGTGCCTCGCTGAATGTATCCACCGATGCGGAGGGCTTCCAGGAACGTGAAGAGACGCCTGGCGGCACCAGAGGAGGTCGAAGGAGCTAGCTACGATCGATCAAAGCTCGCCAACGGCGAGCCCCTTCCCATTTCTTCCAGCTTGCCTCTCAGTCGTCCGATCAAGAGGGAAGCTCCAGATGTAGCAGGAACCGTTGGATGCAGCCACGCGCCAACCGTCAGATCAGCCGGGCCGATCTAATCCTGGACATCCGATCACGAAGCATCATCAGTCGTTCAGCGCTCGCCACGTGGATAAGTGGCGTACATCGAACCGTCCATCCGCGCGCGTTTAGGGGTAATTTGCACTTATACCCCTGCCTTTTTGTATTTATTACATAGTCCTGTAAACTAAATATCACATTTAAAATAAAGTGTAAATTTTGTAAAGAGATCCCTGGACTTCTTGTAATTGCAAATAGGTCCATTCCACGTCACCTCACGTGTTGGCCCATGTGAGGTGGGAAAATTGCTGGGATACCCCTACGGTTTTGTAAATTTAGAAAAGGTCCAATAAAATGAAATTTAATTGTTGTATTTTGTGAAATTTGCAAGCAGGCCCCTGAACTTTTATAGATTTACATTATGGTCCCTTATTGTATGAGTCATGCGTTATCCCACATGGTGGGTTATTTGCATGTGAACCCTGACGGGCTTGGAATAGTAGTTTAGCCCTGAAATATTAAATAAATGTTAAAAAATTTTGGTGTTTTTTCACAGACCCCCTAGACTTTATTTTATTTGCAAAAATACCCTTGTCAGGACATGTATTTTTTGTAGTCTTTATGTATTTATTAAAAATACCTACATTAATCCTAACAATATGAACAAATAGGGATAAATACTTCATGGTGTGTATTTTCATGCCCACACTTTTAATTAGCATTTTTCGTATTTTATCTCTTTATAAAAAAATTGAAAAGGAACCTAAATAGTCCCTGTCTAATTTATAAAATACCAAAAAATATAAAACATTTTGAATTCCAAAAATAGAAGATATTTATTGAGTCTAGAAAACAAAAAACCCCTAAAATAGTGAAATAAAAATAAAAAAATCAGAAAGCTCCAAAATCCAATAAAAAAATATAAAAATCCTACAAAAATACCAAAAAAATATTTTCCTGGTTTATCATTATCTCTATATTATTATTTATATGTTAAACTTAATTTGGGTAATTTTGGGACTTATTTACTAATTTAAAAATAATCCCATAATTGGGATATTTTTTACTTTAAAAATACATAAAAATTGACAAAATTCCGAGAAAAATATAAAATCATGAAAAAAAACTAAAAACCCAAACACAAAATATTTTCTTAATTTTGTATATATAACAGTATTTATTAATATGTTTTTATGTATTGCATAAATAGAGCCTTATATAGGCTATATTGCTTTTATAAAAAAGATAAAAATATAAAAAGATAAAATTTTAAAAAGAAAATACAAAATCAGAAAATTAAAAATCAATTAAAAATTATAAAGGGATTTTTACCCGGCAGACCCTATAAACTTTGCCAATCACCTCCACGACCTTTGAAACAACCTAATTCCTCCCTCGACTCCCTAAACTTGCCAACTCTTACCCCATGAACCCTCCGGGTAATATGTTTTAAGCCCGTGGAGGTTCTTGGGGTAATTTACAGGGTCGATGGGGTAATTACGTTGTGCAAAAGGTCGTAGAGGTATTTTAAAATGTTTATAGGGTCTGCTGGGTAAAAATCCCAATTATAAAACCAACAAAATCAAATAAAAAATATAAAATTTAAAATCCACAACAAAATTTTATGAACAAATGACTTGGTTGTACATAGATAACCATAGACTACATGTTTTTCTCTCTGTGGTTCGACCTCTACATGCTTATACACTATGCATTTTATGATAGAGAAAATAAATGTTAATTCCACTTTTTTGGGATTCAATTGTTTTATTCAAATATTGTGGGTTAATTGATTAACCGAGGAGTTCGAGTGGTCACTTCAACGGTTGGATATTCATCTAGACCCTCGGAAAATCTCGACTATCACCTAACCACCATACACACTATGGTATAGGAATCTATATAAAGAACATATTTTGCATGACATCTTGGAGATTACCGAATCGCAGCATATGATTACATAATTTGATCCGGTCAAGTGGATGTGTCTGGAAAAAATAGTTGAATCTTTTAGTATGGGTTTGAGCAAGAATCGATGTAGCCGACCCTACTTATAGTGGGAGAAGGCTTAGTGCATTTTAAGTAGATGTGTCTGGCATAGTAAAAAACAACTCATTGTGCCTCGTATTAGTGCATGTAGGTCCATGACATGGAGTAATTTGACATTTTGAGGTTAAAAGACCCAAGCAATTAAGTGTGTGTAGTTGTGAATAGAAGAAATTAAGTAAATAATGTCTGAAGCTCAAGCGAACTGACTAAAGTTATCAAGATGACTCGTTGGTTCAATTGTACTTTTTTATGGTGATTGCGTGTCTTAGAATAGTGAGCCATGAAGAGAAGAGTGGAGAGACATGTGTTTAATCACTCGACGGTGAATATGTAATTCACTGGTCTAATTAGCTGGAAATAGAGCTTCATCCTTAATAGTTAAATGTATTCATGTATTTATGGCTCATAATTATCATTCATGCTTATAAATAATTTACATAAATTAGCATTTCATATTGCATTAATATTCACTTGTATATATTCATCAAATTCACCTATTTCAATTAATTCACCCTAACTCCATGCTGACATGAAACTAACTCCACTATATACATATCACTGATATTAATCAATTAAAAATCTAAGCACATACTAAGTTGAATATATACATACGAAATGAATCCAATCCCTGATTCGAGGATATGAAATCGTAAAAGTTGATATCTCTCGCATACAATGTCCAATTTCACTCTACTAAGTTTTGAATTAATGTACATTCAATTATCTACAAATCAATATCAAATTTAAAAGAATAGAGTTCATTTGTGAAACTTGGATTTTGGACCGAATTGTATATTGTATATACTTACTAAATTTTTTCTTGTTATTTTATGTACATTTTAACTATTTTATTTATTTATTTCCATTACTTTATTTCATATCATGTTTAAACTAACCTTTGTAAAAATAAAAATTAAAAATACCATAAAAGTTCTAAAAAAATAGATCCTGACGTGCATTCTGACATATTCATTTGTAAATATCTCACTTCCTGATGAACGGGGAAAATCAAGGGTCTAGATATCTCACGAGGCGAGAAATCAAGTCGCTGAATTGACCACTTAAAGTTCCCCAGATCGATCAACAATTAACCCACAATAAATATATGCAATGAATATCCAAAAATGTGGAGTTAAAATTTATTATAACTCTACATGTAAATGTGTATAGGTGTAAGCACAAGTAGAGGTCGAACACTGGGAGGCGAATGGTTGTATGTACTGTATTGTTCAATTATTCAATCAATTGTTCATGTACTTTTATTGTTTTTGTGGGTTTTGGGTTTTGTAATTTTTTATATTTTTGTTTTTATAATTTTTATTTTGATTTTATATTTCATACTTTTTTTTTTATTTTCTTTTCTTTTTATATTATTAATTATATAAATATATATACTATATATATAAAGAGATATATATATATAAGAAGAGAGAGAGAGAAGTAATATAGAATGTATATATATATATAAACATAAAAACTTAATATATAGACATATATTTTATAATTTTTTTTAAAATTTTTTTTTATATTTCTAATTTTTATGTATTTTTCAATTCAAAAATGTCCACAATATAGGACTAAATAAATAACCGTATATAATTTGGGTTTTAAAAATATCAAATAATGCCCAAAATTGCCCAAATTAATTTTCACATATTAATAATAATATATAGATAATTATAAAAGAGAGAAATGTATTTTTAGGGTTTTTAAAGAGTTTTTCTAATTTTTATGTTGATTTTGGGGTTTTATGATTTTTATCTTTTTTCTTTTTCACTTTTTTAGGGTTTTTCATTTTCTGGACTCAATATGTATATAATTATACTATATGTATATTTTTTTGGAATTTTTCACAAACATTTTCTAATTTTTTTGTATTTTCTAATTTAAACAGTACAAAAATGGCTTCTATTCCATTGTTAAGAATTAGGAAAAAATGCAAAAAATGCAAACTAAAATATGGGCGTGAACAAGCATGGCATGGAGCATCTACCCTAATTTTTGTGAATATTTAGAAGCCTTCTAAGTATTTTTAATAAATAGATAAAGACACAAAAATAAAACAGCCTGGCAGGGGTATTTTTGCAAATAAAATAAGTTACAGGGGCTTCAGTGCAAAAATACATACTGAAATAAACATTTATTTTAATTTTTAGAACTATTCTACAATATATAAGAACCGCCAGGGCATACATGCAAAATGTCACGCGCCTCACGTGGGACTGCACGTGAGGCACGGAGGGACCAAAATGTAATTCCTATAAGCTCAGGGGTCCTACTGCAAAATATACATTTATTTTATAACGTGCTAAAATATTTACAGAATTAAAAATTAAATACAAAAAGGCGGGGGATGGTTTTTGCAATTTACCCCCAAAAGAGACGCTCCATCCGACGGCTGATCTTCATTCACTTGACACGTGGCGCCTCCACGTGCGCCGATGACGCTTCGCCGATGGAGGGCTGAGATTAGATCACTCGCGTGATCTGACGGTCGATGCAGAGCTCCATCGGACGGCTGGGACCTGAACTGGGCCTTCGTCTTCATCCAACGGCGGAGAGCACATCTGGAAGAACAGGGAAGAACGCTCGCCTGGGCGAGCTTCCTCCGCTCGGATCTCGCTCCTCCGCCGGTCTTCGTCGCACCTGAAGGTCTCAATCGCTTCCTGGAAGGGTCTTCTACCTGCTGGAGCTGTTGGATTGGCCGGAGGCAGCCTGGAGCACAGCAGCGAGCTCGGGGAAGAAGGGCGGCTCCAGGTACCTCCGCCGGCCTCAAGATCGTCTCCTGGCGCTCCCCTTCGCACCTAACCTGCACAGGAAGAAACTACGGCTCGAGGGCATTCTCCTCGACCAGGGGTTTGAAGCTGTTAGCATGAAAACGGGTGAGGTGGCGAAGCCTCCGGCAGGGTGGCGGAGCGAGACTTCGATTCGCGGAACCAAGGGGGTTCCGGTTGGGTGAAAGTGACTGGCTGGTGGAGAAAGCGAAGGGAAACGAAATGGTGGCGAAAGCGAGTCGGAATACGGTCGGGAACACGGTGAACAGCTCGTCGGAGCTGAGCTCCGGCGAACTACGAATCAGCCATTCTACGCTAATCTACTGGACTAAAGGCTAAATAAAAGGCGGAATTAAAATGCTGGAACAAAAATCTAACTAAAACAAGTAAAAGCGCAGCTCTTATACCTGGGGGCCGCCAGGGAGCAGGGTGGTCGCCGGAGCACCACCGCGTCAAAATTTCTCCGACCTCCGGCCAAGTCGAGGTGCTGGGAGACTCCTCCTGTCACGAGGAACACACCAGGAGCAAGAACAAGGCGTTTTGGTGGAGTGAAAATGGCCAACTTTGGCCGGGAAGTCGGAGGTTTTTATTTATAGACATCCCAGGAATCCCCCATTGACCGGCGATTATTGGAGTATCTACACTATGTACAATGGATCTAAGCAATCGGCGCGAATCTTGGATGATCAGGGAACAAAATCGGTGAAGGGACTGTGGTCGATTGATGCCTGTGGCGAGCGGGAAAAAGGGAGGAAATCGGGGAAACGACCTTCCTCGTCACGTCAGACGGCTGGAGGTCGAGTTGACCTGCGGTCAACAGGCGGGACGCGCCCATTGGTCCACCTCAGCCGCTACACGCCAAAATAGGGAGCCTTATAAAAAAAATGAATTATTTAACCTAGTAAATGATTTTATTAGAATTTACTTATAAAATAAAAAATGTTTATAAATTAATGTAGTATTTATTTATGATTTTTATTTATTTTTTTGAAGTATTTTATTACGGTTTTATTAAAATAATGTGTATATGTATGTATTTTATATGTATTTTTGTATATTTTATTTTTAGTTTATTTATTTTATTTTATTATTTTAGTTTCTTATTTTATAATTTTATAACTTATTTTTGTGAGTATAAATATATTTTTATTTTATTTTAATGAGTTTATTTATATTTTTAAATAAATAGATGTATGTGTGTGTATGTATACTTATAGGTATTTTACCTATATATTATATACATTTTATTTATTTGATGAATTTTATTTGTTTTTATTTTGGATTTGTATTTTTAATAAGTTATGTGTAATATACATATTTTTAGAAAAATGTAGATGAATAAAATAATTAAAGAATGTTTTCCCCTTTATTTATATACATATGGGTAGCATAGGTATTTTGCCTAGGTATTATCTAGGCTTATTTTATTTTTGAAATTTCTTTTTGGTTTTCTTTTAATTTCAATATGTACATGTATTATAAATATTATTTATAAAATTCTAAAAATATAATTTTGTACAAATAATAATTATTGAATAAAATGAATATTTAAATCGGGCACTATATACAATGAGGGTCAAAAACCTAACTTCCACAGATGGTCTCCAAAAATTGTGAAACCAATTTTACAAAATAGTTTATGGAATGCTATATACAATTAAAGGTGAGTTTGGGTGATTTGGAGTTCTTATTTGCAAGATATGGGTCTGTGAAGTTGAGATTTTTGGTTTTTATTTTGTGTATAAAATGTACACTGAGTCTTGTTTTTATACAAACTAAATTTTGTATTTTTATTTACATTATTATCTACAACTTTCATGTACAAAGTTTCGTTATTTGATGAATAAATAATTATGTACAAAATAGGTGTCAAAAATGCATAAATGAATGAATGACTAAATGAGATGTTTATTGTATTTTGGCCCTTATCTCCCCCTACTTTATTCCTTGTCGACCAATTCCATGCTGGCCTTGGTCTCGGGGTTAGGGTCATAAAATATTTGCAATATTTTATTCCTTTTTCTTTTCTTCTCTTTATTCTATAATTTTGGCATTTAAAAACCTTATTTAATGTACAATAAATACAAGAAACAATGGATGCTATTATATACAAATTAATGCTATTTACATGCATTTGCTGGGGTTTTTAAGGCCAAAATGATAGAATAAAGGTGATGAAATGGAGATTCATCACCCCCCTATACTTGCCTTTGCTAGTCCCTAGCAAATACTTATGCAATAAGTACAAAAAGAACAAAGAATAAGAAGAAAAGAAAAAGTAAAAATAATGAATTTAAAGAATAAATTGGGTTGATCATGATTATTAAACTCATCTGTACAAAATCAAAGTTTGGAGCTCAAGTTAGACCTTGGTGTGAGAATGTGTGTGGAACCTAGTCGGAAACCAAATTTAAAACACAACAGCCTTCGAGAGTCACAGAACTTGGTTCAAATCACCTCAATAACCAGGTCAGAACTAGCCTACACCATACACAAACCCTTATGACTATGAAGCTGACTTGTACGGTGTAAGTGATGGTGGCTCTCCCCAACTGAAATGACAAAGGAACTGACTTCTCCAGAATGACAACCCAATGATTCCCTAATCCAGCCCTCTACCGTCAAGGAGCGGGGTATTCCCTTCTAAGTTCAAGTGGCATCCGACTCAAGAGGAGGGGGGGTAGAGAAAAGAATGGACGGTAGCCAGTGTAGCTACCTATCCTAGGATGCAAGACCAGTGTAGTCAAGTCATCCAGCTGCAGGCTCACATGGTGTAACTTTGATGCTCAAGCTTGCTTATTTTCTATACAACATATGTACATACTCCGGCAGGCACTTTTATTTTTATTTACAAGCCTGTCCACTTTTTTGGAGTTTTTCTTTTTTTTTTCTTTTTTTCAACATACTATGTACAGCAGCATTTACATAAGGACTTTTTCCTCTTGAGCCAGAAGACTATCCCTCTTTTGAAGCTTTATTGCAACCCACACTCTCCTGTCATTCGACATCATTGAAACTGGACCAGGTTGGGGTGCACTTCCCTCCCTAGACGAGGACGAATGTTTCCACCCGTGTGCGTCTCAGACTGGCAAATCCAACCCCCTCACCACTCCAACTGAGTTGAGCCAAGTGAAAGGTGCAAGTGTCCAAGTTAGGTCACGGCCGACAAGAGTCATGCGTGTGTTTCGAAAAGTTCTAGTTAGTCCACTGAGGTGACTTGAACCCAGCCCTGCTTTCTCAAAGAATTAAGTCTGAATAGACCTGAAGTACCTTAAACCTAGTTCCCATAAGGTTCCAGTGTAGTTAGGTGCAGTAAGGTCCAACCAAGCTCCAATCTTCGACTTTATTGGACTAGTTCAATCATCAAGCTCAATCAAAGAATATGAATGCTATGCAAATGCTATTTACAAATATGCAAAGAATAATGCAATTTCAAAGAATTTTGAGAACAAAGAGGAGAGTTTTTACACAAAGAATTTTTACGAATAAAATAATTTGGTTACTCAAAATAGACAATATGTACAACTATTTACACGGGCGTGCCGCTTTATTTTAATGATTTTTAAAGAATTTAGAATTTAGTTTTTATTTACAGGTATATATATACATTTATTAAAGAATATAGTATTTTAGTTATTATATGTGACTATTCCTCAAACTTATTTGACACATATTTTTCAAATAATTTTTGAAAACTATAGTCCAAAATAATTTTTACAAACATTTTTACAAACATGTTCATACATTTGAAAATCATTTTGCAAAGGTTTTTCAAAACAGTATATATAGATTTTCAAAATATTTTTGCAACCATTTTTCAAACCATTTGCAAATCATTTTTCAAACATTTTATTTCACACAAAGAAAATAAATCTTTACAAATCACACATTTTTACAAAGGTTGAAAACATGTAACAAAATATTTTCAAAATAGTTTTCAATAAATGTTCATAAAGATTTTCAAACTATTTTTCAAACATTTTGCAAAAAACGTTTTCACCTGATTTATTAATCAGTATATACAAAAGAATTTGAGGAACAACCACATCTTTTTATTAAGAATTCTTAATGAATTTTAAAGAATTATTAGCCATATTATTAAGAGAATACGAAAGTACGAGTTATGGCTAAAGTATATACACAGTATATACGACCCCCCTATACTTAGCTTGAGCTATGTCCGCATAGATCGAAAAGAAAAGAGAAGACATAACTCGCACTGAGTATAGACAAGTCTAAAGAATATATGAATAAGAGACAAAGGAAATAGAAGTTGACCGTCCCCCCTATACTTAGGATCAAGTAATCCTAAGTATAGCAGACTGTACGCAAAGCAGGGAGGGTCAAGGGTGCACCCCCCCTATACTTAGGACAAAGTACGTCCTAAGTACAAAGGGGTGACACCTTTTATTGAGATACAGAAGATAGAAAAGGAAAAGAAGAAAAGAAGAAAAGATAGATACCGATTGATGAAAAGCGCGTGAAGAATATACACATCACTCCCCCTATACTTAGGGTGAGATATCCCTAAGTATAGGAAAGAAATAGGAGTGACGAAAAATGTGCAAGGAAAGAACAACTCAGTGTGTGCCCCCCTACACTTAGGACAAGGTACGTCCTAAGTGTAGACACAAAGATGTGGCGATAGATCTGGGGTACACATAACATACGGGAGAAAGAAGGAATAGACAAAACACATATATACAACTGGTGGAGAACGAGTGAAGTACAGGACGGTGTCTGGTAAGCGACTACCGTACTATCGTCGTCGTCTCCCTGTGAGAACGAGGACGCAACCAGAAGTTGAAAAGACATCCTGATATACAGTCAAGTGGGTGTCAGCTACTGGGGACAGTCAGATCAGAAAGTAAAGATATCCGGTCCGGTAGCATGAAGCAGGTGAACGGCTCATATGGTCATCATGGGAGAATATAGCCGATACCGTAAAACCGGGAGGAAGAAAGAGCAGTACAAATTCCTCCGGTCAATCAGAGTCTCAGATAGATATGAAATAAAGCATATGAGACTGTGTGATGTACGGTGGTGATATAATCTGAAAGTCATAAGAATACACCGAACAACACAATATATGGCTCACTCTTGCGAGGGTCATCAAGGTGAGTGGGATTAGAGAATAATCAGAAGACTCGGCTCCGTGCTCCAACATAAAGGAGACACAACCAGGGATGAGACCGAGTGAAAAGCTCAAAAGACTCGGCTTCGTGCTCCCACAGATAGGAGACACTCGAAGTGAAGCCGAGTAGCTACAAGATGATGTACTCTCCCGCAGATAACCCTCGGGGAGTAGTACATACTAGGCAATGAATAATCAGAACAACAGCTCACCCTTCCGAGGGTCATCAAGGTGAGCGGGCTCAAAGGAGCCGATCCATCAAACGGATCATAGAAATGGTCATGGCAGGCGACAGATCGGCTACCAGCAGAAGAGACCGATAAATCAAGAAAGTGTGGCAGTGTCCCGCAAATAACCCTCGGGGAGCGGGCTGCCAACTAGGCATTGCAATTGCGGATATTAGGAGCTCATCCTTGCGAGGACTGTCAAGGCGAGCAGACTCAGATGAGTCTAAACAGATGGGTCCCATGATCCATGGATCGGATAGGCAACTCAAGATGGGACCGAAAATCAAGTATATCAAATGACTCGGTTCCGTGCTCCGCAGGTCGGAGACACAGTCAGCAGTGGGAACCGAGCGTAAAGAGAGTGTCGCAATCTCTCGCAGATAGTCCTCGGAGAGTACTGCGATCTAGGCAGGGAATAGTCAGAAAGTGCCTCTACCTTGCGAGGGTCGTCAAGGAGAGCGGGCTCAAAGGAGCCGGATCCATCAGACGGATCCACATAGTGGTCTCAGTAGTCGACAAGGCGGCTACCAACAGAAGAGACCAATCAGATCTGAAATATGTCATAGTCTCCCGCAGATAACCCTCGGGGAGCTATGAACTAGTCAAATGAATAATAAGAGCTCATCCTTGCGAGGACCGTCAAGGAGAGCGGACTCAGATGAGTCAAATACATTGGCCTCGTGTACCAACAGGTCAAGTACACAATCACAGGGGGAGGCCAATCAAACATATCGTACGACTCGGTTTCGGGTCCCATCACAATGGCGACCCAAGCAGTGAATGAAACCGCAGTCCTAGAAATTGTCGCATTCTCCCGCAGATAGTCCTCGGGGAGCAATGCGAGCCATAGCAATGAAGGTCATGGGAATGCTGGCAAGTCATCTCAGGTCCTCAAAAGTAATAAATCATTCAATTATTCGGAGGGCATAAGATCATGTCAGGGAGCGAATAATCATGTCATTCACCAAGCATCCCTTGGGTCAATCCAGTCAACTGAGATGGCACGAAAAATAGTCAGGAATCCTCTAAGTGCCAGGGGTGGATAATGAAGTCAGGAGATCGAGGATGGGTCACTCATGTAGAAGAGAAATCATGTGGGTTCCAATCATCGTCATCATGAAGCATATATCAAGATAGTCTATTCAGCCCAGAAATCACAGATGGTAGGAACCTCGAAATGGATAAAACAATAGAAACATCCTGATATCATCCTCAAATCGCTGAAGCTCATTACATCCTCAATCCGGTGTGCAAGATCTAAATCTTTAATAAAGAATCACACCTAATTATCATGCATCACAAAAATCCTCAATAAGCACATATGCATGCCTCAAAAGTCAAATCCACCAAATCAATCTCAGCATCCGCAATATCATGCCCGACTTACACAAATAATCTGTATAAATAATCCTCGATGCGGGCCTCATCAATATGCACAACATTCCTGGATAAAGAGAGAGATGATACAGAGGGACACGAGGAAGATGGGTAAGAAGGATAACACAATGGGGTGGAGAAGCTGATTGAGCGTGCGTGCCAATATCGTAGGTGGTAGAAAGGTGATACAGAGGGTACGAGGAGGGCGGGCGAGAAAGATCGAGACATCGACAAAATTGGGTGTTCCACATAAGGCAGGAACACCGTCAAAATTGTGGTCCGAAGAGGTCTCTCTTCGAACCAGGGAAGATGGTACGATGGATACATAGAAGATGGTGGAGAAGCGGGAAACAAAGGACTTGGCGAAGAATGATTGAGCTCAAGCGCCAATATCATGACTCGATGCAAAATGAAGAGGTCTATTTATAAGAGAGATAGAGAGACTCAAAGATGAAAAATGCATGACTCACACGGACGGGACCGATGACTCTAATAATGAATGCAAAACACAACGGGCTCCAAGTCACAATCAATACACAAGGCAAACCCTCAATTCACCTACTCGACACAGTGAAGACCGTCAGATGACGGTCATTTATCTTTTTGGTTTTAGAGTTAGGTGAGAAGCACAAAGTTGTACAAACACTTAGGAGGCTTGATAGGATTTGGGCTCTACTCCTTAGCGTGTACGTGAGCACTTAAAACGCATACAATGAAGGGGTTGCTCTCCCCAAGACAAGGAATCCATTACATTTTATTTTTAAGTTTAATAGAGTTAGCAGTCCCGATTTTTATTTAAGTTATCACTTTTTTTTTGGGTATTTTCAATGCACGTGCCTATCGAGGTTCCAATTTCCATTAAGCATCCTAGGTTGGCAAAAACAGAGGGAGAAGATCGGAGAAGCCATGCAAGTCGGAAATCAATGATGCATGCTAAGTAAGAAGACTTACAGTGCTTCCCAGCTCTCTCCATGCGGGATGCATAACGGAATTGAAACCTATGCTATATGCAAATGCAAGCCGAAGAAATCGCCCTAGGATAGTAACTGCTATTATCGTGAAGCACCACAAGTCGGTCACTTATCCTTAACCTAAGAGTCCGGTCTTGGCTCACCCCTCCTCTTCTCGACACGCTCGAGTTCAGGAGTAGCGCTTGATGGGGCTTGCTCACGGCACAGTGGTTAAGAGATAAATGAACCAACTGTTTAGATTTGACTAGGTCCAAAACGCACTATAGGTACATGCAAATATATTTAGGGTGTTTGGTCCTAATCTATCGACAAGCAACTCCTAAGCTAGGGCTCATTCACACAAAATAATAAAAATAAAATAAAAACGAGAAAGCGTCAAAACCGTCGAGGCCCCCAAGGGAACAATCCCTCGGGCAATGGACCTCGGGAGTCGGAGTGTACCTGTGAGAGTCCTGTATTATTACAAAATTCTAAGTGTCACTCTCTCACATAAATATACATAATAAAATAATGTGCATAAAAATAGAGACTGTCTTCAAAAATTCTCTTTCTTCTCCCTTTGATGCTCTCTCCTGTTGGCTTGGCATAGAAGAGCCAACTCCACCTCGCTCGGGTGCATAGGTCCTCCTAAGAGGTCCTCCTTCGCTTGGCGGTCCCTCGCATCAAAGACAAAAAGAAAGAGATGGTCAGAGCAGTCAATCAATAATATCAAATAAAAATCACACAAATAAATAAATGAAGGACATGAACAAAGAATCACATAACTGAACAAATAACCACACAAAATCATACAAAATCATACAAAATCCGTTGCCTCCCCGGCAACGGCGCCATTTGATGAACGGGGAAAATCAAGGGTCTAGATATCTCACGAGGCGAGAAATCAAGTCGCTGAATTGACCACTTAAAGTTCCCCAGATCGATCAACAATTAACCCACAATAAATATATGCAATGAATATCCAAAAATGTGGAGTTAAAATTTATTATAACTCTACATGTAAATGTGTATAGGTGTAAGCACAAGTAGAGGTCGAACACTGGGAGGCGAATGGTTGTATGTACTGTATTGTTCAATTATTCAATCAATTGTTCATGTACTTTTATTGTTTTTGTGGGTTTTGGGTTTTGTAATTTTTTATATTTTTGTTTTTATAATTTTTATTTTGATTTTATATTTCATACTTTTTTTTTATTTTCTTTTCTTTTTATATTATTAATTATATAAATATATATACTATATATATATAAAGAGATATATATATATAAGAAGAGAGAGAGAGAAGTAATATAGAATGTATATATATATAAACATAAAAACTTAATATATAGACATATATTTTATAATTTTTTTTTCAAATTTTTTTTATATTTCTAATTTTTATGTATTTTTCAATTCAAAAATGTCCACAATATAGGACTAAATAAATAACCGTATATAATTTGGGTTTTAAAAATATCAAATAATGCCCAAAATTGCCCAAATTAATTTTCACATATTAATAATAATATATAGATAATTATAAAAGAGAGAAATGTATTTTTAGGGTTTTTAAAGAGTTTTTCTAATTTTTATGTTGATTTTGGGGTTTTATGATTTTTATCTTTTTTCTTTTTCACTTTTTTAGGGTTTTTCATTTTCTGGACTCAATATGTATATAATTATACTATATGTATATTTTTTTGGAATTTTTCACAAACATTTTCTAATTTTTTTGTATTTTCTAATTTAAACAGTACAAAAATGGCTTCTATTCCATTGTTAAGAATTAGGAAAAAATGCAAAAAATGCAAACTAAAATATGGGCGTGAACAAGCATGGCATGGAGCATCTACCCTAATTTTTGTGAATATTTAGAAGCCTTCTAAGTATTTTTAATAAATAGATAAAGACACAAAAATAAAACAGCCTGGCAGGGGTATTTTTGCAAATAAAATAAGTTACAGGGGCTTCAGTGCAAAAATACATACTGAAATAAACATTTATTTTAATTTTTAGAACTATTCTACAATATATAAGAACCGCCAGGGCATACATGCAAAATGTCACGCGCCTCACGTGGGACTGCACGTGAGGCACGGAGGGACCAAAATGTAATTCCTATAAGCTCAGGGGTCCTACTGCAAAATATACATTTATTTTATAACGTGCTAAAATATTTACAGAATTAAAAATTAAATACAAAAAGGCGGGGGATGGTTTTTGCAATTTACCCCCAAAAGAGGCGCTCCATCCGACGGCTGATCTTCATTCACTTGACACGTGGCGCCTCCACGTGCGCCGATGACGCTTCGCCGATGGAGGGCTGAGATTAGATCACTCGCGTGATCTGACGGTCGATGCAGAGCTCCATCGGACGGCTGGGACCTGAACTGGGCCTTCGTCTTCATCCAACGGCAGAGAGCACATCTGGAAGAACAGGGAAGAACGCTCGCCTGGGCGAGCTTCCTCCGCTCGGATCTCGCTCCTCCGCCGGTCTTCGTCGCACCTGAAGGTCTCAATCGCTTCCTGGAAGGGTCTTCTACCTGCTGGAGCTGTTGGATTGGCCGGAGGCAGCCTGGAGCACAGCAGCGAGCTCGGGGAAGAAGGGCGGCTCCAGGTACCTCCGCCGGCCTCAAGATCGTCTCCTGGCGCTCCCCTTCGCACCTAACCTGCACAGGAAGAAACTACGGCTCGAGGGCATTCTCCTCGACCAGGGGTTTGAAGCTGTTAGCATGAAAACGGGTGAGGTGGCGAAGCCTCCGGCAGGGTGGCGGAGCGAGACTTCGATTCGCGGAACCAAGGGGGTTCCGGTTGGGTGAAAGTGACTGGCTGGTGGAGAAAGCGAAGGGAAACGAAATGGTGGCGAAAGCGAGTCAGAATACGGTCGGGAACACGGTGAACAGCTCGTCGGAGCTGAGCTCCGGCGAACTACGAATCAGCCATTCTACGCTAATCTACTGGACTAAAGGCTAAATAAAAGGCGGAATTAAAATGCTGGAACAAAAATCTAACTAAAACAAGTAAAAGCGCAGCTCTTATACCTGGGGGCCGCCAGGGAGCAGGGTGGTCGCCGGAGCACCACCGCGTCAAAATTTCTCCGACCTCCGGCCAAGTCGAGGTGCTGGGAGACTCCTCCTGTCACGAGGAACACACCAGGAGCAAGAACAAGGCGTTTTGGTGGAGTGAAAATGGCCAACTTTGGCCGGGAAGTCGGAGGTTTTTATTTATAGACATCCCAGGAATCCCCCATTGACCGGCGATTATTGGAGTATCTACACTATGTACAATGGATCTAAGCAATCGGCGCGAATCTTGGATGATCAGGGAACAAAATCGGTGAAGGGACTGTGGTCGATTGATGCCTGTGGCGAGCGGGAAAAAGGGAGGAAATCGGGGAAACGACCTTCCTCGTCATGTCAGACGGCTGGAGGTCGAGTTGACCTGCGGTCAACAGGCGGGACGCGCCCATTGGTCCACCTCAGCCGCTACACGCCAAAATAGGGAGCCTTATAAAAAAATGAATTATTTAACCTAGTAAATGATTTTATTAGAATTTACTTATAAAATAAAAAATGTTTATAAATTAATGTAGTATTTATTTATGATTTTTATTTATTTTTTTGAAGTATTTTATTACGGTTTTATTAAAATAATGTGTATATGTATGTATTTTATATGTATTTTTGTATATTTTATTTTTAGTTTATTTATTTTATTTTATTATTTTAGTTTCTTATTTTATAATTTTATAACTTATTTTTGTGAGTATAAATATATTTTTATTTTATTTTAATGAGTTTATTTATATTTTTAAATAAATAGATGTATGTGTGTGTATGTATACTTATAGGTATTTTACCTATATATTATATACATTTTATTTATTTGATGAATTTTATTTGTTTTTATTTTGGATTTGTATTTTTAATAAGTTATGTGTAATATACATATTTTTAGAAAAATGTAGATGAATAAAATAATTAAAGAATGTTTTCCCCTTTATTTATATACATATGGGTAGCATAGGTATTTTGCCTAGGTATTATCTAGGCTTATTTTATTTTTGAAATTTCTTTTTGGTTTTCTTTTAATTTCAATATGTACATGTATTATAAATATTATTTATAAAATTCTAAAAATATAATTTTGTACAAATAATAATTATTGAATAAAATGAATATTTAAATCGGGCACTATATACAATGAGGGTCAAAAACCTAACTTCCACAGATGGTCTCCAAAAATTGTGAAACCAATTTTACAAAATAGTTTATGGAATGCTATATACAATTAAAGGTGAGTTTGGGTGATTTGGAGTTCTTATTTGCAAGATATGGGTCTGTGAAGTTGAGATTTTTGGTTTTTATTTTGTGTATAAAATGTACACTGAGTCTTGTTTTTATACAAACTAAATTTTGTATTTTTATTTACATTATTATCTACAACTTTCATGTACAAAGTTTCGTTATTTGATGAATAAATAATTATGTACAAAATAGGTGTCAAAAATGCATAAATGAATGAATGACTAAATGAGATGTTTATTGTATTTTGGCCCTTATCTCCCCCTACTTTATTCCTTGTCGACCAATTCCATGCTGGCCTTGGTCTCGGGGTTAGGGTCATAAAATATTTGCAATATTTTATTCCTTTTTCTTTTCTTCTCTTTATTCTATAATTTTGGCATTTAAAAACCTTATTTAATGTACAATAAATACAAGAAACAATGGATGCTATTATATACAAATTAATGCTATTTACATGCATTTGCTGGGGTTTTTAAGGCCAAAATGATAGAATAAAGGTGATGAAATGGAGATTCATCACTTCCCTATTTTATTTTAACGAATTCTTAACCCATAAAAATCCAAAAAAAACATTCACGATCATTGCACATCCATGCATCACGTTTGACTTTTGCATGCATTTATTGTTTACAACAGATAGAAACGTACAAAACTAAAAATTTAGTAATTTACATATACCCAAAGTATCACAAAAAATCACAGCTAGCATACATGACTTCATTTGTAGTTGGGTTCTTTATGAACTCATGGGTTTCATTTAGATTTTTATTTTTCATTTCGATTATTTTTGCATGTAACATCATTTAATGTTTATTTTTATTTTCTATGCATTTTAATGCATCAGTCAAAGGTCAACCTCCACGTGATATCAGCATTTACTGCTTGCTGCCATGAAATCAGGGTTTGGATTTATTTCTCGTATGTACAAGTTAGGATTTTCTATTTTTTTTCTACCGATTAGTATTAGTCATATGTGCACGATTTAATTAAAAATGGGGTGAAATTAGATGAATATTTATAAGCGAATATGAATGCAAAATGAAATCTTAATATATGCCAATTATTTACAATTGCACGTGTGTTATTTGTGGATTACAAACACATGAATGCATCTAACTACTCGAGAAAAAGCTCTACTTCAATTGATCAGAGTGATGAATCACATATTCATCATGCATCCAAATCCACTCCAGCATCAGATCCCTCGTAATCGCTCAAATTCTCTACAACAAAATCAAGGAGGCGATGATAATTATTCTTAGAAACAAGTCCATCCATGTCATCTAAATCATTGCTATCATCCACATTGTCGTCTACAACACTGTAATTGGTAACATATGAATTAGAATCATAAGTTTTTTGGTTGACTACAGTGGTCGTCTTCACATCCATTGATCTTGTCTGTCTACGATTGTTGGATTGGCAGTAAACAGTTATTCATATGCACACTGTTTCGCTACTCCTACGCCCCTCTACGACATTTGTATGGTCAACATGTGTATGTTCTTCATCCTCACGCTCTTTCGTCCAAAACTCAAAAGCTCTCACACCATCGATTCCCGTGCAGGTGTAATGGGCTTTGTCCACCATGACCCCGTACACCTATCTTGTACTGGTAATATGATGTTCTTGTTTACTAATGGAAGTCTCACCTTCTTCTCCAATATAAATCCCACCGTATTGGGGACACCTTCCTCTGTGGCAACATTGCTCGTACCCTTCATTCACTACACCTGCATCGGGTGCAGCATCAGACCCACTTTCAATCCCACAATCATCCACAGGCCCACCATCAGTCTCACCATCTCTCCATATTCCCATGCTCGGACCCAACATCATCGTTCCCTATTTCAGAATTAAGCCAATTCCAAAGTTTCTCGCATGATCCTTCCTCATCCTTGTTCCAATCCAGCTAGTTATATGTAAAGGTTAAGGTCAACTTAGAGTTTCCAATGCCATCACGATCACCTTCAATATCATGGGGATGTGAATCCACTATGCCCCTGAGGTTGTCCACAGCTTCTATGGGATCAACTATAGAGCTCCATTCCCGTTACTAAGGAATTCCTTCGCTTGGCAACAACTCATGAACTCTATGTCAAACATCGCCGCCACGAGCCCGATTTATGTTCCATCATTTTATGCATTCAACATAACCATCATCTGCTTCTTGTTCTTAGTATCTGTGAACTTGCTCCCACTTATGTGAGGAATCTTGTATTCAAAGTGACTATATACTTTGGATCCCAATATATGACCTCAGAGATTTCTTTAAGAAGTTCGAACTGTGAGGCCGTGGCTGGATCGGTCCCAATCCTCTCTTCCGTTACAAGCAGATACTTCTCTCCTTCTGTTCCTCGCGTCCATTTGATGTAACCTCGAAACTTGACACGCACGTCCATGATACCTTAGTGCCCACCGAACCAACCCATCTTCCGCACATGCATATTAGTAACCAAGAACAAAGAACCCATGTGTTAGAAAACCCAACCCATTTCACCTCCATTCCCTAAATCCATGAAACCCTAAACCCATCTAACCTCAATTCAGACAAGGCATAATAGTTTCATGGAGCAAGGTTGATGAGCGCGGTGCAGTCGAAGAGGAAGGGGTGAGGTCGAAGCGGAATGGCTATGGTGTGAAGGATGGTCGTTGTGCGAAGGAAGGTCGAAGCAAAGACAAAGAGGGTGATGGCTTTGAAGAAGAAGGGGAGAGGACTGATGAATCTCGTATTCATCATGCTAAAATCCACTTTTTAATCCAATGGCTTAAATAAACCAATAAAAATCACCAATAGTTCCTCATTATCATATTGTATAATATTGTGTATAATTGACCTATAATTATTGTACTTGTTTAATTCATAATTATCTATTATTAAAAAATCTATAAAAATTAGGTTGATTAATTGTCTATAATGTCCTAACCCCTATAAGGACAAAAAAATACAAAAAAAAGGTCAAAACCAAAAATCGGTGTTTTTAACCTTTAAAAATACCCCCAAAACTCACTTTTGTACAATTGACCACTTTTGGCTTTGTGTCCAACACAAAACTTGTAGATCTACTCTAACTATTTCTTTCGTATATTCCTTTATTTTTATTATTTCGATTTTTCTGGTGCAGCCACGTGGCACCCTCTGGGCCGCCCACGTGGTTGCCTTCTCTCCTCGCCACCCGGCATCATATCTAGCTGTCTAATCAAACCTCTCCTACCTTCATCTCAACACTCCATTCCTGCTTCGCCCTCAGTCGTGCGATCTTCTCCTAGATTGAATCCTCATCGCTCGCTCCCGCTTCAACCACAACCACCCGATCGCCTCGCCATCCTACGCCCCTCCTCACACCACGTCGCTCCTCCTTCCACCCTTGGATCGAGCTTCTCCTCCACATGATCCATACGTATCCACCTCCTCATCAGCCACTGGATCTGATCAGATCCCCATCATCCATTCACGCCAACCCCTAGGCCATTGGATCATACGATCCAACGGTCGCTACTTTGTCTTCATCCTAGTGTAACGTCCTCCACCTCACGCCCCCTTCTCCCCCTTCCAATTTTGGCCCCGCCTCCAACCCTCTCTCGTTGACCTAACGGTTCCACCATGCAGCCCTTCGCTCCGTCTCCCTCGCGTAACCTATAGGACCCCCTCCTTCACTCCACCAGCCGTTACCACCATCGCCATTACACCCTTAGACTACTTGAAACGCCTCCACCTCCTCCTATAAAATCAACCTCTCAGCCCATCGTCAACGTCATCCACCATTCACGAGGGCCGCGACCCAGCTCCCTCCCCCCTTCGGTGACAACAAAGGGCAGTGTCGAGGCGACGACGACCTGATTCATCCGGTGTGATCCATGGCGCTCCACCATGTAAGCTCCGCCACCACCGGCAGTAGCTCGAGCTCCATGCATCGGCCGGGCATGCCGGGCGACGACCCCGAGCTCCAAGGGAGATCACCCCAGGCCTCTTCTTCCGTCGATTGTCTGGCTTCGGCCAGGTACCCTTTTATTTATTTTCCTTCCAATTTCTCTGAATTTTTCCGCCGACCATCTTCATCACCACCTCCATCTGACCATCGATGACCTCCACCACCCATCAGTCATCCACGCCGACCCCTTCCCTTCTCCAGAACCACTCCGCCCTGACCCCCCTTCTTCTTCATCTCGTCGGAGAAGAAGCTTCTGGGCCACCATCTCCCATCGCCTCGACGGACCCCACTCGCATAACTTCACTACACACACCTCACAATGGCACGATTCAGCTATCTAACCTTTGCAGATTCTCAATGGTCGGAGCTCGCAAGTCTACTCCGATCTCGTTCTTCCTCTCCAACAACCTCTCCCTGGCTCGCCCCTCTAGACGATGACGGAGCTCCACCTTGTCCCCGCCAGCTTCGCCCGGGCCTCAGCCATCCTCCTCGACTATCATGCGGTACCTCGGGGCACGGTGGAGCTTCACATGGCTCGCTGGAGCACAACCTCGCCCGACAGAAATGGAGGAGCAAGATAGTACATCTACCGTCCGATCATCTGGATCAGACGGTCTGGATAAGGCCACGTTGACCACCCGAGCCTCCATGCCGAACCTACAGGCTCGTGTGGCCCATGCCAAGACATGAAGCACGAGACGACTGCACGTGGCGGGTCCAAGCCTCACGCATAACCTTTAGGCTCGGGAAGACCGAGCCCAGACCTGAGCCACCAACGAACGCAACATCAGCCTGCTAGCCTGCGAGCGACCCGAGCCTAGCCCAGCGTGTGCCATGCACGTGCGAGCATTGGGTAAATTGCATATCAACCCTCGGGACATTCTAGAATGACAAAGAGATCCAGGCGTGCATGCATCACATGCGCTCCTGGATATTTTACAAGGAGGCCCTCACATCTTCCATATATTACATAAATACCCCCGTGTGTATGGAAAATTTATAAAGGGAGACATCCGATTTTGTTTAATTGCAAATAGGTCCCTCCATAGACCTATTTGTGACTATTTATCTTTTCATTCCTCATTTTTTATTACATTTATGCCCTTTCATTGCTTTCTTCATAACTTGAGCATCGTATGCCCGATTTGCATGATTTTAATGTCGTGTTGATCCTTGTTTCATCATTTATTTTCTGGCATGTTTAATTTTCTCATATGTCACCATTTTAAATATGATGATTTTTTTTACGTTAGATGAGGTTCTTTGTTATACATGTCTCTATCATTAAATGGATGACTGCCCCTATTTTTATGCTCAAGATGACTCTGATTTCAATCTTCATATGTGCTCGTGAATTGTAGAGCATTTTTGTAATTAATATCGAGCATGCATATTCTTTACATTTATTCATATATTATGCATTGCATATCATTCTATTGCATCGAAAAAGTAACTAAAAATACATGCATCATATAATTGCATTATATTCAACATCTGCATGGAGACCTTGGAATTGAGAATTATTCACACATACCCTTAATTGACCAAATTCTGATAGATAAATTTAAGTAGCACATGTCCCTGTGTTCGACCTTGGTAAACTTGACAAGTATAAAATTTTCACAACATTCAAAGTTTGTTGTTTGTGCTGACCGAAATTCCTCTCTTATACTACGACAATTCACATTATTAAAGAGGTGAATTTTCGCGTTCATCAAGGACGAAGGACTTAGCGTTGAATGTCTTTGTATCCGAGCATTCATGACTAGATCTCTCTATAGGATACGTGGTGCGATTCTGCGATCCAATTGTACTAGGGTTCGACCCATGCACTTTGGTTAGGTTATGAATACATGGATAGAGGGTTCATAGTGTAAGGCGGAGCAAGCTTACGGGTTCGAGGGAATAATAACAATGTTTACGTGGCCGAGAACATAATTACAAGTATTATAGGATTTGTGGGGGTAAAAGTACCTTTTATAAAGGTAAATGTTATCTTGTGTAATAAGTTTCTTACGTACCAATGACCAAAGGAAAAATAAACTCTGTGATGGGATTTTTTTGACAAAAACTAGTACGAAGTATTGCAGATATGCCGCCACGAGATAAAAGTAAGGTACATTTGCTTATTCCAATGTCTATACCTGATGTTCCTTGGATTATAACAACATTCGTAGGATCCCCGATTTGATTTATGTTTAGATTTCTCAACCAATATTTAATAGTTCAAAACAGTGGTCTTTCAACATCAGCTTATTCAATATTTGCAATCCAATCTTTATGGGCATGGGGGATTTTATAGACCTGGACAGCGAAGTAATTTTGTTAGATGCTAGTACGGCTGGCTATTGAGTCACGGCTTGATGAGTCAGGTTCGGGCTCGGCTTGATAAGGGCTTGCGAGCTTGGCTCATTAAGCTATTGAGCCGAGCCCGAGCCGAGCCCGAACCATTTATATTATCATTTCACAAAAGAGATTGCTCATGCAATCAAGCATCGTTAAGACATGCACTCCTAAAATTTTATTGACTGCATGCAAACTTTTTGAGCCCCCCGTCGTTGGTACATCAACTAGCGGTAGAGTGCGGGATCTATGGTAATATACTCTAGCGAGTTTCGAGTTAATAGAATCGGATTTCTCTTTGAGTTTTATTCGTGATTTTGTAGGCATCAAATTATTGAATGCTTTAAGTATAATAATAGCTCAGCCATCGTTGTCCTTAGGTCAACAAATAAATTTTCCGTTTAGCCTCGTATATGTGTCTCTAATGGGGTTTCAATAGGGATGAAACAATTGCATACATATATAAATATATGTATAATCACATCTTTATTCATTTAAAAATATGGATACGTACACAAATATAAATATTGATGGATGTGGAAGATGTGATACCGTATCCTTCAAAGCGAATACGAATCGGATACAAATAATAACGAAAATGTTTAATAGATCAACTGAAATATACATATTTAGGATAATTTACACATAAAATAGACATACCAGATATAGTGACTTCGTAACACTTATATCAACAGCGGCGAAAGCAACCATAAAATATTGCTACGCATAATTCTATTACTATACTCATGTATGAAAACGAATGTACAAACATGAATGTGAATATTAGCGAATGTAAGTCATATCCACATCTGCATCTATTTTAAAATGAATATGAATACGAATGTCAAAAATACATATTAAACGAATACGATAGCAGATCGGATACATATGCATCCATGCTCGTTTTCATTCCTAGTTTCATGCTAAAGAAAGTTGCAATGAATTTTTGTAATTTCGACTGTCATTGTCTTTGTAATTTTTAGACATGCTTACATGCGTGTAACATGGCGATAAGTGATGATTTTAGTAGCGCCTCCTTGGATGGTAATTAGAGGATGTTAGCTTTCCATCCTTGAAGTTTTTGTTGAAATTGTTAGTAATTGGTTGACATTGGGAAAGTTTCTAATGAGTAGGTGATAAAATAATTCCGATGTAATTTATCGATAAATATTCTAGCTTCCAACCAAATAGGAAAGAGGAAACGTTCTTCTCGGTTAATGTCATATTTAGGCTATGAACAGTAGTTTTCTCTTGATTTTGCAATATCATTGAATTTGGAGACATATTTTAAGCATAAAGCTCAAGAATCGTAGTTATTTTTTTGTGACATTTCATAAAAGATAATAATGTCATCCGATAAAAGATGTTGGTTTAAGCATAAAGCTAAAGCATCTTAGTTCTTTTTTGCCGTATTTCATAAAGACAATAATGTCGTCGGATAAAAGATGTTGGGGGTTGTTTAATGTGTGCTTGGCATTTTAAACCGTAAGGTTGGATTTTGTTAAGTTTTGAAATACACTGTGAAATCATGAAGATCAACCTCTTCGGATCCTACCCTATATATGGATATTAGATATGGTCCAACGAGGCAAATCAAACGGAATTTGTTTCGTCAAAATTGGAGGTCGTTTCGAATTGTTGTGAATTTCAGAAGTAAAAGAGATCGACATCGGTTAAAATGTCATTGACCCATGATCACTTAATCATTATTAAAAAGTATAGTGATGGTTAAATATACCAAGCATGATTACAAAATATCAATCGTAAGCCAGTAGGTATTAATCATAATTAAGACCAATTAATCAGAAATAATGCTAAATTAATCACGATTGGCGCTAATGAAGCATCATTAGGGATATCACGGTCTTCGAGATAACCTTGACAAAATGATGGGCTAGATAGCCCATGATTTTAGCGATGATGGGGCAGCTAACTGGGATTGTATTGCGCAGAAGGCAAACGATGATTCACCTGTCCTACAGACACGACACTGACGGGGATGGCACGTAAGCACCGCATAGGCCTATAAATACCCCTATCCCTACCCTTTCACTCTTTGCAACTCCCGTCCATTCACAACCACCCCTAGAGCTAGGGTGAGAAACCGAGAGAAGGGGAGGGGGATCGGGAAGAAGGGCTAGTAAAGCGTTGCCACTCTTCTCCTGGAAGGCTCCAGGACAAAGATAAACAGATCTTTTTATATTCTTGTTTCAATCTGCTTCTTAGAAGATTCGCATTTTCTTTCGAGTTTCTTTAGATATAAGAGGAAACTCTACCAAAATTTTCCATGGAATATCACCCATTATAAGAAGAGATTGTACCGAAATTTTGAGAGAATTTATGTTCTTCGCATTCTTCGTTTGTTCTCCTCGTTTTTCGTTGTTCTTCGCATTCTTCATTCGTTCTTCATGGGCTCTTCGTGTTTCTGACATGTAAATGTAATTTAATCACTTCACGAGCTAATAAAGCTCCTAATTAGATACGAATCACGGTAGATTGGTCCCATTAAGAAGTAAACACGGTTAGGTAACAGAATCATGCCTCTGGTTGTTGGGGTTTCAAGTTAAAATGGATAAAATTGTTTTTTTATTAGTTCTCTCTCTCTCTCTCGTGAAAAACGTTCACGAGCTTGCTTCTTGATTTACTTTAAACTGATTGCTAAAATTGAGTTGATATAATGAATCATCCTTATAGTTGTTATGATTTCTATGCAGTATTACACCGATATTAGGTGAAAATTGACATGACGTAAATGGAATCCAGTTACGATTTCCATAGTGTTTTCTTACGATAAGGATGACTTGGAGTAGATACTACAGTTCGGGCGTGCAACATGTAGGCTTATCAGAAGAACATCCGTATTGACAAGACATACCTAGGTGGTAGATGGCTGCTCGGATATGTTGAGCGTGCGGAATAAATTATTTGCAATGTGTGGTACTCGACTACCATTAGGTGAGTTGACTGTCTGAAGATGGGATTGTACCATGCAGAGGCACATGTAGTTTAATAGTAGATGGGCCACGACAACGTGTATTCAAAGCTGCTGGTATATGTGATTAAAGGTTAGCGTGTGGTTTTAAGATACTGAGTCCTCGAGGATGTTATGCTTCATTGTTTGTCAAGATGAGGGTCTGAAACCCTTGATAATAAAATAAAAGGAAATTGTCACGGTAGTATTGAAGGATTGGTTGAACCGATGTGCGATATCATAGGCTCACTAGATCAATACAATCTCCAATCTCGAAGTGTCCACAGCTTCAAAGTCCATGAAAGGTAAGGTAAACTACACGGACTAATCTTCGACGCGGATAGAAGGAATAAGACTTAATCTAATGAAAAGAAATGAACTTTATGGTATAACAAGTTTTGCTAGACTACAATACTTGTTTAGTTTTATCTTATTCGTTACTTAACACTTACTAATCTTCATCTTATGATTTTTGAAAATCCAACATGTATTGGTGAGCCATCGCAAGGATCGTAGTCAACCAACCAACTAGGTAACAACAATAGTTTCCAGTCTAAGGTAGTTAGTAGTTTTTTTGTTTGTTTTGTCCTTTTCTTTTAGCTTGATGTGCATGTATCAGAAAAAAAGTGGGATATATTTCTACGTAAGCCATATTTTGCAAATGGGATAAAAATGTGAGATGCTCTTCATTTTATTGTAGCGTGTTTCTGAATGTTAGTTATTATTGTTGGACAAAGCTATTCCTGAGTAACCATATATGGTAAATAGGAGGATCCGATGATCTAGAATTGAGGTCGTGACATTTCTTTTCCAAAATATAAGTAGTATTTATGCATAAAATTGAGGATAATGGGTCGCCTTGCCTGACCCCCTGAGATGGTTTGAAAAACATAACTGGTATATCTATAAATATACTAAAACTGAGTTTCTTTCCTAGCTTTCAAAAAAATCACGTGGCACTCTGTCCCTCTTTCTAAAGTTGATATCCTTTCCTAACTTCAAAAATATCAACACGTGATGCTCGAATTGGTCATCCCGGTTCTTCCCATTTCTTCCCTTGCGCGGAATAGTTAAATTCACGTCATTGCTATACGTGCCAAACCCAGAAGCCTCCCTTTCCTCGCACTCTCGATCCCTCTCGCACTCTCTCTATCCACGATCCCCAAGGGCCAGACATGTTATCTCTCTCAAGTGTACGACAATCTTATCCTCTTTTTTTAATTGAAAATATTTCAACTGTGCCCTCAAATTTCATTTAGAATAGTCCACTCAGCCATTGCGATTTTTATTTCCTTCACACGAAACTTATACTCCATGTTTTTGTATGTTTAGTTTATCGATTTTTTATCTCACGAAACTTCGAAGCACTTTAACTAACCTCTGCAATTTTTTTACAAGGAAATTATCACATTGATCCGTAAATTACCCTAGGAATAATTATGAATTTCAAATAGATTAACCGTAGGATTCAAGAGGTAAGAGTTAGCGAATTTATGAGGTCAAAGGAGAATTACGTTGTTTCAAAGGTCAAAATTGTAATTTACAAAGCTTATAGCATTCATGGGGTAAAAATCCCTTATAATCTTGAATGATTAAAGTCATTTTCATTTTTAATGGTACAAACCCGGGTATAGTTATGTTTTTGTTTATAATCAACATATTTTAATTATTAGATTTCTCATTTTCATATAAATTATGGTTTGGTTGTGGTTGTTTTGAATATAGTTGTTATAATGTTCGTATTGTGGACATGAAGCTATCAAATTACTATAACTATAACAAAGGTTAAAAACTTATTATATTCTTTTTCATACGTCAAGAAAAATAGCTACTTTTGGAATCCGGAAATTCACGCAAACATTACACCAAAATTGATACATGACAATGGATAATTTAATATTTGTTCACAATTATGCTGGCGATTAATTAGTGACGTTAGGTTTACTACGTTTGTTTAATATAACAACACATTAGTCAGACCCTACTTAGGGTGATACTCTCTTATTATATCTTCCTTGCCAATCTTCTTTTACACTGGATTTCCTTTCTCTTGCCTTATCGATTATTACTAATTGATGTACCATCATATCGTTTGCATGAATGCGATTATCGTTGATTTATCATCTATTGATTTTGCAAGTAAATTAATTTCATTATCGGCTCTATCTTGGGACATTTACACAAGAGACATTCTATCGTTTAAGGCTTCCTTTCCCGTACATAGCATGTGTTCCTACTACAATATTGTGCATGTGTACTTACCGCCATTGTCATGTCTTTATCACATACATGTAATTGAGGAAATGGAAGTTAAATTCAAAGAGTACTAGACAATATTAAAATGTGGTATGTTTTATTAAGATAAATTTTAAATACTCATTTCATGACATTTAAAACATTATGATGTGATAAAAATAATGTGTAAAAATTAATAAAACTTCTTTCATAGCTATATAAATTTTAAAAGCAAATAAAAAAAATGAAAGATACGTACAGTTATATATAGTTTTTAGAATTAGCTAAATTTAGATGGTTTTTATAATTACAATGATTTTAACATAACTTGCTATGCAAATTTCCGATGCAACAACATGGCCAACATTACCATATAAAAGATATTATTTTGGAAAAAAAACTCTTTCCTAACTTTCTTTGTTTAATTTTTCTCACATGCATAACTACTGAATAAATTTTTGATGTCTATAATTATCTCGATGGTCATTAGACTTATATTATTTTGAATACTTTTTCATAGATTTAATGATAATTATTTTAAGCTTTCAGCTTTAAGCTCCATTTTAAATAGTCTTTTCTTAGAAAAGTATATACATTTTCTAATGTTTCATGAATGATATATTACCGATTGCTTATGTGATATATGAATGTTATTAACAGTTAGTATCAATGATTATTTTATGCGAAGTGATATCTCTCAATATCACTTACTTTTTTTCTTCCAAAAACATCATGTTCCCTTACGCATTCCATTAATTAAAATTATAGTCTACTATCTCAATTTTTATAATTTTGAAAATATTTAAAATAAATTTCCATCAACCCCGATGCAGAGCGCGGGCAAATAGACTAGTTATTAATTATTAGAGGGATCGTTGTGGTTTCAAGAAAGACCGCAATCCAGCATGTGAATCTCCTCGGACAACCTGACATTTCCAAACCAGCAACAACAGTTTTCCAACCTAAAGTATCGAAGGCTTTTTTGAAGTCAATTTTGATGATAATAGCTTTTATTTTATGTGATTCCATAGTGTTAGAATCTCACAAGTGATAGAAAAAGAGTCAGTCGTCCCTCTACACTCAAGAAAAGCATCATTGTAATGGAGGGATCAACTCTTAGAGTTCAAAAGGTCGTCTATTTAATATTATTTTAGAAGCAATTCTTATAGCAATACTGATCAGACTTATAGGTATACATTTTTCAATATCTCATGGGTCCCCTTTTTCAAAGATCAAAGCAACTATAGTTGCTTATGAATCGGATTTCTCTTGGGTTGAACTCATTGAGGAACAGATGATGGATCATTTCCATATAGTCTCCAAAACTCCATCGCAATTTTCGATTTATCTGGAGGTCATAGTGTGACACGTCAAGATTATAACTAAGTGCGAGAATGTGATTTCTACTCCTTCGTAGAGGGGTGGTGCCTTTGGAGACCTTGTATTGTAACCAGCTTCATAAATCTACCTTCATAAATCTAACCCTGCGAATAGTAAACTGCGAAGAGAATTGGGATGTTTAGAAGGAGGGGTACCCAGGGTTGGGCCAACCCAACCCTGCCCAACCCTGCAACCAAGGATTGGAAGGAATTGTGCGATGTAGAAAGCGAGGATTGTACGATGTAGAATGCGGTAGAACCATAATGGGAAGAGAAGAGAGCGAGGATTGTACAAGGATTTGTACCAAGGTAATAGTTTGATATGCTTTGTTCAACTCTCAAGCACGTGACTCGATCTATCGTTTATATTACAATATAGATTAATACATCTGTGAATTACAACGTGCAAACACGTGACTCTACATTTGTGTACAAAATTGTGACTTTTTATGTGAAAGCATCTATGTATATACATCCATTAAAAAAACTATTCTTCCATTCAAAAAAGTCTCAATAGATATGAAAGTTGACATCATGTTAATGCCATCGCTAATTCGACGGATTGTAACCCATACTTCAACCCAATCAAACAAAAATCTAACCTGTGAACGATTCAACATCTTTATGATATTTTAACCCTTGGTGTAAATACAAAGTAAACACGGGGATAATGTGTAATTTCAGCATATTAAGGCTATACATGTATGGTGTGGTATTGGGCTCGACCGGACCCAGTCCAGAAAAGGCTGACTTGAACCCATCAATTTTCCCCGAGCGGTAGGCCGGGTCAAGGCATGGGGTTATTAGCAAATTTAGGGTGGAGTGTTGGGCTCGACCCGGTCCAACATGGGCAAACCCAACCTAGTAATATGATATAATATTACTATCTATGGATGAAGGAAATATTGGATGTATTGTAATTATAAATCTATGTCCCCCAAATTGATTCTAATATGATTTATGTGTGGATTGTTGTACGTGGATTGCTGAAATCTGGAAAGATTTTGAAGAATTCTTTTCCATGTGATTGAATCATGATTGAATTTAATTTAGTAATAGCATATGACAAAAGTTTATTAAACTATAAACTATTAAAAAATGGTAGCATATGGCCTGAGCGTGATATTTTGAAATATGAGGGCCCGAGTCCGACCCATTTGTACTTCGGGTTTGGGCTCGACCCGATCTTAGTGTGATATTTTTGAAATATGAGGGCTCGAGCCCGACCCATTTGTGCATCGGGTTCAGACCAGGCCCAGACTTTTGCAAGTTGGGTCAGGGGCGAGGTCTGAGCCAGCCCAACCCTGTGCTCCACCTTAGGTAAATTGATGACTCAGGCCGACCCAAGACCCATAGGGTTAGGTCGAGTTCGGGCCATACGTGTATTACGTGGCCCATTTCCAAGTTGTTGCATATTGGTTATTTTTATGAATATTGAAGCAACGACCTTTCTTGCATGTGATCTCAACCAAACATACACTCAAGAGCTTAGTTACCTCTGGCGATTATAATAGACAAGAATGTTTATGTTCATTTTTAAGGTTGATGTCATAGAGCTTCATTTTCTAGCAAGTCCAACTATACTGAATAAAAACATGATACACAAAAATAATGATCCTAATCGAATAAAATTATATCAGTGTTCACAACAAAGTTCAAAATATACGAGACACTAATCACAGCTACAACTCACTGACAATTGGAATCACAGAAGACATGAAGGCATTTATCATAGATATTCGAATCCAATGAGGTGGGGATACAATAAGTACCTCATATGACTTAAAATTAACCTTTTAACATAAATGTTACGATCTTAATCCATAAACCATGAAATCAACCGCAAAACTAAGTTGTATCAAAAATAGGTTTTAGAACAAATTCAATGATTTTATTAACAAAACACTTCCGGAAGCATCCAACTAGAGAAGTGAACAACTGACCTGTCTTCAGAAAGTGAAATCCTTGTCCAGGCTAATTTGTTCTTTCCCATATGATACATAATAGATCTCTACCCGATAGCATGAAAGTTTTCTTTCAAGCTAACCTCTCTATCTTAATTGAGCTATCACTAATACAACTATTTACTACAAATTACATTTTAGGGATTTTATCAGTTGTGCCCCTATGAGATATTGCAATTTCATTTGTGTCCCTCCCTTTTGGAAATATCAGTTGTGCTCCCGACTTCTTGTCACTTCTATCACTTGTGCCCCTTCGTTACTTTAGAAGTCAATAATTTCAACTCAACCATGCTTTTTTTCAAACCTATGGTGAGGTTCAGAGGGCATAATTGTCCAATTGCATTAATAGTAGAAATTGGAAATCGAAAATCTGTGTAACCTTGGTGCCCCTGATGCACAGTACCATTGTAACGAAGGCAACGCCGTAGATCATTCCACCTTTGATCCTCTAGATTTGCAGACCTCGATCATTCAATGAATCCGACGACGGTGAGCCAGAATCTAGAGGGATCACCTCTCAATGGCAACCCTTTTTTCGTTATAGTGACGTGCAACAGTGATGCTCGAATAAAGTTCAGCTTCTTCATACAGTAGTCAAGGCTTGGGGATCTGTGACGATTCTTTTCTAGTCACGTAGCTGTAGAGGAGATCGAATCCGTTCCTGTGCTTTGGTGAGAAATAACAGGAAGATGTCTGATTGGGGCGGAGGGTCTCCTACCTTCGAGGAAGTGGCAGTGCCTGCACAGAGCTCGGGGCAGAGGGAGGAGTTAGGGGCATAGGGGGCGGAGGGGGAAGCACAGGGGCCAGGGGGAGGGGAGGATCTCTGGGTGGTGGAGGCGACGCGGGGGTGGAAGAGCTAGGGCAACGGGGTGAGGAGCGTGGGCGGAGGGGGGAGGAGCTGGGGGCCGGGAGGCAGTAGGAGGGAGCTCGGGGCATGGGCGGGGGGGGGGGGGGGGGGGGGGGGGGAGGAGGCGAGGGCAGGGGGAGGTGCGAAAGCAGGGGAGGTGCGAGGTCAGCAAGGTTTCGTCGATGGAGGCACTAGGGTGACAAGGGGGGAGATCGGGGCAGGGGGTAGGGGGAGGAGGGAGGTGCGAGGGCAGTGGGAAGCAGGGGGCAGGGGGAGAGCTCGGGGCAGAGGCAGCGGTGCGAGGGGAAGGGAGGAGCTCGGTGCGGATGGAGGACCTAGAGCCGGAGGGAGGAGGCGACGGAGGAGCATGAGGTTGGGAAGGAGGAAGAGAAGGGGAGGAAGAGAAAGAGGATATGCAAGGAGGAAGAAGATGATGAGAAAATGTCATTTTTACCTTTTATATTTTTATTTAACTCTTGTTATGTCCCCAAAGTTAACGCCCGTTTGCGTTTAGAATGAACGACAACTAACCTGAGGGGTATAAGTGACAGAACGGTAAGAAGTCGGGGGTACGACTGATATTTCTAAAAAGAGAGGGGCATAACTGAAATTGCAATATCTCAGAGGGGCACAACTGATAAAACCCTACATTTTATCATTGCGATGCATTCTTAGCTATCATAAAAACAGTACAAATGTTTTTGGAAACTCGTGAGTGCATGCACTTTAATTAAACACACACACACACGCTAAATGTCTTTATCGCTTCAGCTTATCTCCCGTAGGTCGAATCGAAAACATATACCTTGGAAGAGGAGTGGCCCAAGTCAGGTCAACTCGATTCATTGAGGGCATGTTTGGTAACTGGGTTGGGTTAGGTATCCCCCTGCGAATAGTAGCTGTTTGGAAGGTTGGGAGGGTTGGAAATTTGGAATGATAATTTGTGATGTAATGTGACATTGATTGTGTGTTATATAATTTTTTCAATGATTATAATATTCTTTCATGTTACTAATTTTTATTTGAACATAATTAAAAAATATTAATCCAAAGAAATTATATGGTCAATATAAGTAATCCCAACCTAGGTTAGAGGGTTGGAATGAGAGGTATACTCGTGTACACCAGTATAGTATACACCAACAATCAAACGATCCTGAGGATTTGGGCTGAAACCAGGCCGAAATCAAAATTTTGGAAAAACGGAGGTCCGTGTCCGGCCCACATGTTTATCGGGTTTAAGTTGAGTGCAGACTTTGGTGGGCTGAATCAGCGTTGTATTCGAGCCGACCA